>APFE030715037.1:0-25761 GCA_000404065.3 Pinus taeda
TGCAGGGGACTGTGGAGGGCATCTATATTGGAAGTCCACTGCTGACAAGATCTTAAGGGCGGGTTTCTACTGGCCCTCTTTATTTTCAGATACAAAAAAGTTTGCTGCCTCATGCCACAAATGCCAGATCTTCGAAGGCAAAAGAAAGTTGCTGCCCTTGCCCCTTAGACCCATCTCAACCGAAAAAACTTTCCAACAATGGGGTCTTGACTTCATCAGAGAAATCCATCCCTCTTCCTCAGGCCAGCACAAATGGATTCTTACAGCCACCGACTATTTCACCAAGTGGATTGAAGCCATACCATTCAGGCAAGCCAATGACTCCACCATTATCCAATTTCTCGAAACCAATATCCTCTCCAGATTTGGCTGCCCTGAGAAAGTCATTACAGATAACGCCGCTGCCTTCAAATCCAAAAAAATGATTAATTTCTGCCATAAATTCCACATCACCCTGGGCCACTCCACAGCCTATTATCCTCAAGGCAATGGCTTGGTCGAATCTTCCAACAAAAGCTTGATTAATATCATCAAGAAAATACTAGAAGAAAACAAGAAAAAATGGCACAAAAAACTTATCAATGCCCTTTGGGCAGACAGATTGTCAACCAAGAGGTCCATCGGGATGAGCCCTTATGAGTTAGTATATGGTATGGAGGCCAGATTTCCATCTTCCCTGGGCATTCCTGTTATCAAGCTACTATAGGAAATCCAAGCTGAACCAAATGATATTCAACAAAGAATTAACCAGACCATTCATCTTCAGCAAACTAGAGAGCAAGTTTTCAACAGAGCTCAGATCTTACAAGACAAGCTAAAGAAAATATTTGACAAGAGGACTAAGGCAGAGGATTTCTGTGTTGGAAACAAAGTTTTGAGGTGGGACTCACGAAGAGAAGACAAGGGGAAGCATGCAAAGTTTGATTTTTTATGGAAAGGCCCATTTTTCATTAGCGCTGTGCAGGGTAATAACACGTATTTTCTCAAAACCACAGCTGACAGCACAGTGGAGGACGGCCCTGTTAATGGCCGAATGTTGAAACATTATCGAGATCCCTTTTAAAGGATGTAATGCCCCTGTATATATGTTTAGATTAGTATTTGTACATATGCCAGCACGTTCCTTTTTTTTGTTGTTGTTTTTTTTTATGTATATAAGCAATCAATTACTTCGAACCAAAAGGTTATGGAAACAATGTCTCCCTGATAAATCACAGCAAGTTCACATTTTGGATACATAAAGAAACAATTGTCACAAGATCTGGCGAACTAGATTCTGTTTGAGGACCATCAGTACATGGCAACATCATTATTTCAGACCTTGTACCCTGTCAAAACCTTTTTCAGGCTAGCTAGAAACTTCTCAAGAAGATGTTGCTGAAGCTCTCTCACAGGATATAGTATCTGAAAGTTTTGAAGGTTTTTTCTTTTTCTTGATAAGCTTCTCTCTTTCATTTTCTGCATGTGATTCCTTTCAGTTCCATTCCATTCATCCAAACACAGTTTTGTACAGTAGCCCAGATATGGGATCATGTATAGTCTTGGTGTCCAGATGCTTAGTTTGCTTATGGGGATCTTTGCATTTTATGCCACCAACAGTAGTCACAGTAGTAGAAGGCAGCGGCCTGGGAGTGAACTGGGGGACCTTGTCCTCCCATAGACTATCACCGCCGATTGTTGTGAATATGCTGAAGGCCAACAATATCAGTAAAGTAAAGATATTTGATGCAGACCCCAAAGTATTGCAGGCTCTCACTGGCAGCAGGATACATGTCATGGTGGGTATTCCCAACGAGATGTTGCACACCCTAAGCAGGTCCAAAGTAGCCGCAAAGAGTTGGGTCCATGACAATGTAACCAGATATGTCTTCAAGGGTGGTGTTGATATCAGGTATGTTGCTGTGGGAAATGAACCATTTCTTATGAGTTACAATGGACGTTTTCAGGCATTTGTACTCCCCACAGTGGTTAACATACAAGAGGCCTTGGAAAAGGTAAACCTTTCCAGCCAAATAAAAGTTGTGGTTCCCTACAATGCTTATGTCTATCAGTCTAAGTTGCCATCAAAAGGAATCTTCAGGCCTGACGTGAATAAAACTATGCAGCAGCTTGCTTCTTTTCTAAAAAACAATGGATCTCCCTTTGTGCTAAATATTTCTCCCTTCTTAAATCTTTATAAAACTAAAAATTATTCAGCAGACTATGCCTTTTTTGAAAATAAGGCTCATCCGCTGGTTGATGGGAAGAATGTTTACAACAATTACTTTGATGGAAACCTGGATACGCTTGAATCATCCTTGAAAAAAATTGGCTTTGGATAGATGCCAATTATTGTTGGACAGGTTGGATGGCCAACAGATGGGGGATTCAATGCAACTGTCAGCAATGCAAAAAGATTCATTCAAGGACTGGTAAACCACGTCGTAAGCAACAAGGGCACCGTGCTTAGGCCTGGAAACCCCCCAATAGAAACATATATTTTTAGTCTGCTAGATGAGGACCAAAGGAGCATTCTGCATGGAAATTTTGAAAGACATTGGGGCATATTTACAATTGATGGTCAAGTTAAATATGAGATTGACATAGGGCAAGATGCAGGTCTAGTGAATGCAGAAAATGTTCGATACCTCTCTTCAAGTTGGTGTGTTGAAAATGATAACCATGATCTTACAAATGTGTCAAGGCATGTGGAACAGGCCTGCTCAACTTCAGATTGTACAGCCCTCTTTTCTGGAGGTTCTTGCAATCATATTGGGTCACCAGGAAATACCTCATATGCTTTTAACAGCTACTATCAATTTCACAATCAATCAGTTGATAGCTGCAATTTTGATGGTCTTGGGATGATAACAATTGTAGACCCATCAATAGGAGATTGCAGGTTTTTGGTTGCAACTAGTGACTCACATGCTTCTAGTCTCTACAGCAGTGTAAAGAAGCATTGGATAGCCCAATGGACATTTCTATTATGTACTCTGACTTTTCTTGGCATTATGTTCTAGAATGTTGTACCTGATAGCCGTCTATCTATTGTTTTGTCTCTAACTGCAGGGTTTCTGATATCTTGTTCTATTTATTCCAAAGGTAAAACAGTGCAGGTTGTGCTTTGCACCTATTTTGCCGAACAGCTACTCAATGGCCAAATGTATTGGACTGAACACTTTAAACTCCCTAAGGCATTACCCAAGGACCAACATCATATGATGTTGCTTGTAGTCTTGTTTCATGGTTCTAGTAAATTCTTAAAGGTGATCTCAGTGTCCACAGACCTACAATTTGATGAGAACAGATGATGTGTATATCTTTTTCCTAATAGCCAGTCCGTGGTACATTTGGAAGTCATGCTACAAAATCACAAAGTGGAGGAGATTTGGGCATAACCTTTACTGGAAGCCAAAGGTGGAATATGCAGTGTAAATTCCCAGAGGTTGAGTACAATTATGAGAGATAAATTTTCTTTAAAAAAAAAAACTCTGGGGAAAGCTCTTCCACTTATAGGTACAGGTCCTTATACAGCAATCACTTCTTATTTCGGTATTAAGGATAAAGAATTTAAAGATTTGACTCCAGTTGATATATCCACAGTTTCGGTTGCATCTAGAGCTAATCATTGTGAAATAGCCTTAGAGGAACCTCCTGGTACAGTGCAGTTATTTGGAGGCGGTTAACCCTTCTAGCGATTATCTTCCATTCTCATTTGTTCTACGAAATAAGGTCAATGTATGCTCTGATGGTTTTTTACCATCAGAAGCTCCCTCTCGTCACTCATATACAGAATTTGTCACAATTAAAATTGAGATGCTTCCACAGAGCTCCAATTTTGATTTTTCAGTCAGAGCTATAATTCAACCATTTGAATTCATTTATGATGTGAATCTCTAGGAGAACCTATCTGAATTTTTGATGTGCTGGCATCCTTTCAGTCCCACTTAAACCTGGTAAAAAGCAACTGGCTTAGAGATAATTTTGTGACATTCATTATTGTAGTGGACAACTTGATGAGCTGGAAGGAAATTAGCTATTTATAATGCTTTAAGAGCTCGAGTTTGTTCTTATTTCTCTAAATGGTTTTGAGAATAATGAAGCTGAGTATCTTTTTTCAAATCGTAAGAGTGTGTCCTTTGAAGCAAACTTTCAGAATGCAGTTTTCATTTTTCCTTGGTGCAGTGCACATTGCAATTGGTCAAAGATGCATCTTGATGATGCTAGCTTCCATGAACTAGAGGAGGACTGAATAAGCCTTCCAGCAGAACAACACGGTGGTGATCTTTTCCATCTTTTTGGTCTAGTATCTTCTAGGTAGATTGTTATTGCACCAAGTCTACCTAATGCAGGAATTGGGGACGCTGATGATCCTAGGGGATTGAAGCGTAAAAAAGATAAAGATAAAGCAAATCGAGATCCGCAGTTTATAAAACCAAAGCTCCCATGGCCAAGAGAGGGAGAACTATGTTCACGTCGAGAGAGGGGTTTTCCTGGATTTCAAGTGCTTATGCATCGTACGGCAATTCCCATGAAGGAAACTATTACTGGAGATTTGAATGATAAGGACCAGACAGAAGACAATGCAGGTGGACAAGTTGATCATTGTGATTTACAGTCTGGCCTGAGCATGGCAAAATGCCAATTGTAACATTGAATCCAACCATTCTTGTGATCATTTAGAAAATTCAAATTTATCACACATAAATTCTCATGTATTGTCGTTGGAAGCTCTTGTAAATTTTGCTGAAACCTGTGTCTCACCAAGAATCATTGAGGGAGATCAGCCCGATATCTTTGAGCCTGAATGGTTTGAGACAGCCTTGGATGCCATTGAGAAAGCTGGTAATGAAGGGTTGAGTTTGGAGCAAGTTGCACAATCTGTTGGTATGGATGGAAATCATGTTGAACAAGCAGATGCAATTGTTGAAGCATTACAATCATTCAACTGTGTCAAAAAGGTCAATGCGTTGGATCATATCCGAGTCATTGCATATTCTAGGAGTGAAAAATATTTTCTCCATATATCTTCTAGCAGCTATGGAGATAGTAGTAAGCCTGTTGATAAAAATAGTAATGGAATTGCCAGTGAACAAAACAAAGGGAATCTATGGTGTAGTAAGTTCTACGATTGATATTCATATTGGTGAGAAAGTGGCAATTAAGAAGATTAAATGATGTATTTGAACATCTATTTGATGCCACACTTATTCTGAGAGAAATCAAGCTACTTAGACTGCTTCGCCATCCAGACATTGTTAAGATTAAGCACATTTTCATTTTGGCTGAATATCTGTTGTTTATCATGGTACACTTGCAGTCAAAATTTCTCATTATGCCATTTGAAAGGCCAAAAATGATTCTAGAACTACAGGAGAAAGTTGTAATCATAACAAATAATGGATACAGACGTGCTAGTTCTGAGCCACTTCACTTCAGCAGAGAATTTGGTAATCCAGTTGATATGAGAAAAGTTCTTGCTGGCACAAATGTTGTCTAGAATGAAATTGATAGTGTGTATCTGCAATTTGCTTCTAATGAAGTGAGATCATTGAACATGTTACAGTGGCGTAAGTTTTTTACAGAACTTGGGTCACTGATCTAAATGCAGGAGTGGAAAAGTAGCCCGTATTGACGGTTCGGCAACAATGGAAGGCTTCTTGACTGCTGTAGTGAAGTGCTCTGCAAAAAAAACTGCAGCACGGCTTGTTTCTATTGTGTCTCTTTATGGAGGAACTCGCCATGCTCCTGTAGCGCTCATGAAATCACCTGCTTGTCGAGAAGTAGATATAATGGTAAAGAATTGTGTAAACTATTTTGATTCTACAACTTTTATGGCCTTGGATGAAACAAAAAGTTGTATTAACAGTAAGAGGTCTCAACAGAGGGAGATGAATGATGATGGTGTTTCTTCCCATTCATAAATTTTAGGAAAAGCTCTGGTTCGCAGCATCATATGATCTGCATTCAGCTTGAAGGAACTTCGAGAGCCTCAATGCCAATGTCAATGGATCTTGTAGGTTTGAGGTCATTAGAGGTTGATTTCTCTAAAAACTTTCGGGACAAAACTCCAGTTTTTATGACATTTTTTGGAAGCCATACTCAGGCAACACTCAGGCAGAGAAACATGTAGAAATAAGCACGCAGAAAAAAGCAGGCAGTGCTATATGAGCACAACGATT
Organism: Pinus taeda; assembly: GCA_000404065.3. NCBI lineage: Eukaryota > Viridiplantae > Streptophyta > Pinopsida > Pinales > Pinaceae > Pinus > Pinus taeda. The sequence goes on from APFE030715037.1 coordinate 6,165, forward strand.
CAGTTCATGAGAGCGCCATGTCTGAGCCCCAAGGAATCAAGTCATTTTAGCGGCCAACCAAGGAATGTTGCAGTCTACAGCGACCATAGATGATCAAGGCAGTCTGACCTATTGTTCTTGGCTTTTCACACGAAAAAGGCCATCCCCACGTGGAGCCACAATTAGCCTCCTATTGCAATAGGATTCAATTCAATGATTGACGGTTTGCATGCAATATATCTTTTTTATTATACGCAAAGGTCCATAATTTTCCAAAGAGTTCATTTAGATAAGTCATTCAAAAATTGAAGAGCTGTTAGTCAAGGGAAGGCCAACAGTTAAACTTGGCTTCCCTGGGTTTCAATTGGCTTGCTTGAAATAAGATGAATATCTACGCAAACAAGCTTAAAACTTGGCATTGTAAATAGGATAGAAGAAACCAGGGCTTCATTCGTCAGCTTAATCTGAGCCCCGGAAGAAGACAGGTCATTTAGATAGGAGGAAGTGAAAGAAAAGGTTTGAAAAGGCTGGGTATGCTAGTTCAAGGGCACCCATACCAAAAGAAGAAAAAAATGTTAGGAGAGTAGGCCGGGTAGGTAGCGTTGTGGTGGTAGAATCATGGCTTGGGATCCGTTTCATTTTATGTTCTCAAGCATGTTATCCGTTCGCATCTCAAGCATAAGGCAGTTTCAATTTGGAGGAGCTCAAGTGAGGCATGTCTTGATTTCCCTTTTTCCCTCAAAAACACTCGCTAACTTCCCCTAATCCGCTTAAAAAGTCTTGTTTCCCCTTCAAAAGCCTAAGATTCCTATCCTTAGCGCTCTCTGATCAGATTACATATTAACTTCTAACTTATTATCTAAATCCCAGTTATTCTTCCCTCCCCATACTAAAAACATTATATGAGATCCCCCTAAATACATATCCCCTCCATTGGTTGAAATATAACCACAACTAGCTCAGCATTTTCTGCTACTACTACAAAGGACTATCAACCTTTAGTTCTGTTTCTAATGGTTGTGAAAGAGATGATGCTAAATCAAAGTAGCTCTTCTCGATGTTATAAAAGTCATGGACAGGAAGATTGAGGCAGAGGAGTAAGGCAGCAGCTGCAAAGGCTAGCTCATTTGCATCCATGTGTAACAGTCCACTATGGCATACCGTCAACATCATCACTCTTATCTTTTGATTCACTTCAACAAATTTTAGTTGTGGCAACATTGGATGGAAGAATAAAAATTATTAGAGGGGCAGTTTTTAAACAATCAAGGTCATCTTGTCAGCATCACCAATCAGAATGATATTCAGATATGGGATTTGGATGGACCGACACTGACCTGTTATATCCAGTGGGAAACGAACATTACTGCTTTTGCTGTTATTCAGGGAACTTCTTACATGTATATTGGGGATGACTTGGGCAATGTAGTTGTTTTCAAATATGATCATGAGAAGGCAGAGCTTTCAAAGATGCCCTACAATATTCCCATGCACATTATACAAGAAGCATCAAACCATTTGGATTCTTTTCCTTCTTCTGTAGTTGAAGTTCTCCCACAACCCTCTGCTTTCGACAGCAGGGTTCTTATTGCATATGCAAATGGGTTGATTATTGTATGGGACATTTATGAAGCTCATGTGGTTGCAGTCAGAGGTTGTTCAAATATTCAACCCAAGAATAGTAATGCAAGCTTCAGGCTTCAAAACTCCTAGTAGTGATGGAGTTCCTCCACTGGATAATGTAAATAAAGCAGGAAATCTTGATCCTGGAAATGCTGGCATGAGAATTCCTGAAGATTTGACAATTCATCAAATTAATACATTGGATTGGGAGGATTTGGTTGAACCAAAGGGTTGTCTTGAAGGAATTTACTATGAAAATAGAACACAACCCAATAAGAAACCTCTTCCAAGCGGGCAGTTCAAAACTGGTGACATGCTGAACACTACTGTAAATGGCATTGGTGCCAATTTTTTCATTAATTATTTGCAACACCAGCGAAAAGTACAGCAATAGAATATTTCTTGCAAGATAGTTTATGGGGAAGAACAGTTTCCAAATGTTGCACAAACTGGGAACATACCTGTGGTGGAGCATCAACAGTTTCAAGTATGGAAGTCTGATTTCAAAGAAGAAAACCAGATGGGCTTTCTGGAGCAGGATGAAATGCTTCATAATCAGTGGGTTGAAGGTCAAAACCAAAAAGTTGCTTTGTCTGAAACAGTTGACAGTGCTTTGTATCCAGATCAATCAGTCATGGAACCTGTGAACCTATTGATATAGGGAAGGAAGATTCTTTCAAAAAGCAAGACAGCTTTGGACTGTGGTTAAGTTCTGTTCTAGAAGTTTCTCCAAACTCAACTGATGAATGGCAAACGGAAGATAGCAGAGCAGTTGGGGAGGTGTTAGATTCCCATGTTACAGTTGACCAGTCACCTGTTCAAGGGCACATTTTTTGTATCACTGAAATTTCACCTATGTGGGCATTTTCATTAGAAAAAACGAAGGTAATCATTACTGGCTACTTCAATGAAGCTCAAAACAACTTTTGGGAATCTAAACGGTCTTGTGTCTTTGGGGAAGAGATTGTTGTAGCAGAAATTGTTCAACCAGGAGTTTTCAGATGTAAAGCTCCTCCACAGGTTTCTGGTATGGTCAGTCTATTCTTGACTTGCAGTGGTCGAGTCCCACATAGTCAAGTTTTGAGCTTTGAGTATCGTTCTATGGGTACTCACCTAGACAACTAAATTTCATTTCACCAATCTGATAAATCTGTATGTGAAGAGTTTGCACTTCAGATAAGGTTGATTGATTTGCTTTTCTCTAGCTTTAAAGGAACTTTATCTCGAAGCAGTAAAATAACTGAGAGGGCCATAACTATGGAAAGGATTATTTCCTTACTATTCACAAATAATGAGGGAGATTGGTTTTCACTTCCAAAAGTGGTTGTAGAGAGAAGAAAATCAATCGAAGAAGCTAAAAGTCATCTACTCCAGCTAATTCTGAAAAAGAAATTACAAGAATGACTCAGTGGAAAATTGTGCGCATACAGTAGAAGACTCAGGGCAAAAATTGCGCGCATACAGTAGAAGACTCAGTGCAAAAATTGCGCGCATATAGAAGAATGACTCAGTGCAAAATTGCGTGCATACAGTAGAAGGCTCAGTGAAAAAATTGTGTGCATACAGTAGAAGGCTCAGTGAAAAAATTGCGCGCATACAGTAGAAGACTCAGTGGAAAAATTGCGCACATACAGAAGAATGACTCAGTACAAAATTGTGCGCATACAGTAGAAGGCTCAGTGAAAAACTTACGCGCATACAGTAGAAGACTCAGGGGAAAAATTGCGCACATGCAGTAGAATGACTCAGTGCAAAATTGTGCACATGCAGTAGAATGACTCAGTGGAAAAATACGCATTTTTCTTCTAAAAAAAAATAAGTCACCACCTGTGACTCTGTTTAAAGATTTGGAGGCCTGATGGCTCCATTGTTGAAAGTTTCTTTAACTAAGATAATGCTCAGTTTACATGAAAAATTTGACAATTTAAAATTCTACTCTAAATCTGTCATTGGTGGCAAGATCATGGTTCTTGGCAGCCACTTATTGAACCTGTGGATGGATTCATAAGATACCAGTATGATAAGAATGGCTCTGGTGCACCTTCACAAATACGGATGGCTTTTACTAAGGATCTGAATATAAATCCTCAAAAAATTAAATTTGACTATTGGTGTAAGCGGGCAACCTAGATGCCTGCTCTGTTTTTTAAAGATATATGAAGGTGTTGTGTCACAGCCAGAGAAACCAAACTAATACACCTAGAGGTTGTATTAAATGAGCACAGGAGATAAGTCAGGGGTGATTGAACAGTTGAAGTGTTTTGAGAGGAAAGTGAATGCCCGATACGACAGCGAAGCAACTTCAGCAAACCGACAAAGAGGCCACATAAAAGCAGCAGAACCGCCTGAAGGATACGGACAAGAATATTCAAAGCACAACCCTCAATCACATAACTTAAGCTGCCAGCTGCCTTAGCGCAGCTCTGTTTAGATAAATATGTACTAATTCCCAGCCCAGTGATGAGTTAAAGACATTAATTCATAGATATTTTTCCAGATATGATCGGGAGATATTTGTTTGATATTTTCCCTGTTACACCTGTTCAAGGGAAGGCTGTAAATCCTTCACTATATAAACCACCCATAGTCAATCTTAAGGAGGGGACAAACAAGTAAGAATTGGTTGATAAACTCTGATAGAGATTGGTTGTGTACATCTAGTATGATTCATTAATCAAAGACTGCGGGAGTTTTTTTTGGAAATGGACTGTGTGCTGTGTCTTGGTGTTTGAAGAGGGCCTTACGGAATTCCAAAGCTGCCACATAATTCAATAAATGCCTCTCATCTCTGTTTTTCTTTATGTTTCACGCTCATAATATGCTCATATCACCATCTAAATAGCAGCTAGAAAAATTAGTATAGAATTTGCTGAGCCACACTCTATGCTCAAGGTCTGCTATTTTTTTTATGTTTTCTTCTGAACTGGTAATTAATGTTGATTCCTTTGGCCTCTTATCTTGGTGAATCTGCCCATGTTCTGGCATTTATGCTAGAAATTTTTATCAGCTCCTAGACAGAGTTTTTTGACCTTCATGCTGATATGCTAAAATAACGATTTTGTTTGTGTACTTCTCATCTCCTTAAAACTTCCAATCCAGCTGGTTTGCGTTGTATCATTGAAAGTTTGTTGGCTGAGAGATCAAAGATTATTCAAAGGATCAGATAATGGCCTGTCCACTATGCTTTCCTTTTCTTTTTTAAAAAAAATGCTGAAGGATGATCAACAAATTCTCACGCTGTCATATGGACTAATAAAACATCTCTTGTCTGTATAATATCAGTCCACATATACTGGTTTCAATATCACTATTCTTGATTGCAGAAAGGAGGATTAATCAACAATTAGCCTTACAACAATTTACACTAAGTTTTTGCCATTTGACTAAGAGCTTTAATATGAATACCTCATGGAGCATATTAGTTCTTTGTCACCCATGAACGATTATTATTTAGGAAATCTTAATTGTTCCTAGATAGAATCCATTTTTCGATTGCAGAAAGGAGGATTAATCAACAATTAGCCTTACAACAATTTACACTAAGTTTTTTGCAATTTGACTAAGAGCTTTAATATGAATAACTCATGGAGAATATTAGTTCTTTGTCACCCATGAACGATTATTATTTAGGAAATCTTAAATTGTTCCTAGATAGAATCCATTTTTCGATTGCAGAAAGGAGGACTAATCTACAATTGGCCTTACAACAATTTACACTAAGTTTTTTTTGCAAACGTTCTATATGTTTTTGTTCTGACTAAGAGCTTTAATATGAATACCTCATGGAGCATATTAGTTCTTTGTCACCCATGTGTGATTGTTATTTAGGAAAATCTTAATTGTTCCTAGATAGAATCCATCCACCTTACCTCGGTCAGCCGGATCAAAGATATCTTAGTTGCCTTACATCTCTGACCTCCGCTTCATCCTTTTTTAAACCCGAATAATTGTTTCATGAGCAGCTATATGCTCCATATCCCCCTCATGACCAAGAAAAACACACCAGCAGTCTCGCTCCTCTGACTCCATGCCCAATGGTTTGAAATTCATCGCACAATGCACTACCTCTCTGCTTGAAGCCATTCTCTTCTCACCAAAAAACTCAAACAAAAACCCATGTACTCAATAAGTAGCCTAAGATCACCCTAAACAAAGCTAAATCCCAAAGAGAGAGCCCTCTCTGACTACTGGTAGGCTAGGACCGGCAGTCCAAAGCTTGGTCTGTGGTTACCTCAGCCGTATCCCTTAAGGAGCCAAGGGACAACCTGAGCGTTAACAGATCAAACAACATTTTTTGGGGCTAAAATTTTGTCGCTTAAGTGCACACCTTTTTTAACTATTTTAAACACAGATACTTTTCTAGCGATGTAACAGTTTCCTCAATTAGGGTCTGTATGTAAATTTATGCCACTTGAAAATAGACCTTCCTATTTTGACCACCATAATTCAAAGGATGCAACATCAACCTTCATTATTCATGGAAAAGGGGCTAGCAACATGATCATGATGAAGAAGAATATAGAAGAGTCAATATTGTAACTCTAGTAAGATTTGAAGGAGTCAAACCTAAGCACCAGTAGGATATTGGGTTACGTTATAACAGGCTACTAGGAGGAAAATGGATTCCATTTAATTTGAGTGCAAATAATGTAAGACATTCTGCCTAGTTTTATAATCTAGTACCTTTGGGAAATAAATTAGAAATTTGTATGTGCCCAAATTTTCATAATGTGAACCAAGCCTTTGATAAATATAATTATAATGTGCCATATATTGAGCATATTTTTCAAACAATATAAGTATTTGAGATGTTTTTCCTATTGGATGTTTTCTCAAGATACAACTAAATCTTGGTTTCTAAATAGGATTCCTTGAAGACAACTTTTAGATCAAAATGGGGCATTTCGCTTACAGACACATTCCTTTTGGACTGGTAAATGTTAGAGCCATTTTTCAACATACTGTGGACATATATTTTAGATGGTTGATCAGACAAAGAATGGTTTTATATCTAGATGATGTCACAGTGTTGTCCAAAAAGAATTTAGATCATTTATCTCTTCTTAAACAAATATTTTGAACATTGTCACAAATATGGAATATCGCTAAACCTCAACAAGAGTATTTTTGCAGTATCCAAAGGAAATATTTTGAGAACAATTATTTCCAAGAATGGAATCATTGTGGACACTGAAAGAGTGAAAGCTATTACAAAGATTCCATATCCAAACAACAAAAAATATATGCAATCCTTCTTAGGAAATATCAACTTCACTAGAAATTTTATATTAGATTTTGCACAAATCATAAAACCTCTACAAGATATGTTCAAGAAGGTTGTTTCATTTAAATGGAATCAGGAAGGAAAGGAAGCTTTCACCAATATTAGGGAAGTTATCATTACATCTCCCACTTCATATAGCCAATATTACAATAAGCACTTCATGTTATACACATTTTCCTCAAATTTCTCTCTTGCAATTGTGTTAATGCAAAAGGATGAACAAGGTAATGAACGAACCCATGAACTATCCATACATTGGAAAACAAGCTTATGTTTCCATTTAAATAAGTAAAGCACTTCATACTTTATATTCTGAAAAGCCACGTTAAAGTAATTGTTCCCCATCGAATGGTTCCAACATTATTTATAAAAAAAACAACTTGGAGAATGAAGGGGAAATTACATGACTTCAATGCAAGAGTATGACCTAGAATTCAAACTTGCACATACCATCAAGGGTAATGGGTTGTGTAAAATAGTTGTACAAGCCTTGGAGCCCAAGACAGAATACAATGAATATTGGAACAATGAAATTGAAATGCATAGATCATAGCTATGTATGATTTTATTGCTCACTCCTGTTGGTACAAAGAATTGAGGCAATATTTGGAATAATATCAATTGATAAATAACATCATTTTTAGAAGAAATTATAATGGAGTCTTATTATGATGCCTAGAATCACCAGAGAGAAACAAATTTTTGGCTAAACTTCATGATGGATAGATAGAGGTCACTTTGATGGTGATACCATGACACATAAAATTATTCAAGTGAGATATTATTAGCCTAATTTGTTCAAAGATGCATAATATTATGCTAGACAATGTCTTGTATGTCAAAAGTTTGACAAGAGAAAAATAATAGAGTAATACACTTTGCTCGAGTTTCTAATCTAGTGCATGTGAGAAAGAAATTAGGATAAATTTGTATGTGCCTAGATTTTCATAATATGAACTAAGCCTCTGACAAAGATAACTATCATGTGACCTCTATGGAGTGGATTTGTCAAACAGTATCAATATCGTATATGTTTTCCTTATTAGATGTTTTCTTAGGATACAATCAAGTTTTGGTTTCTATATAGGATTATCTAAAGCCAACTTTCAAAATCAAACAAGGCACTTTCGCTTATAGGCATATACCTTTTGGATTGGTAAATGCTAGAGCCACTTTTCAACGTGCTATGGACATGGATTTTTATATGGTTTATCGGATGAAGCATGGTTTTATATCTAGATGATGTCACCATTTTCTCCAAGAAGCATTCAGATCATTTACATTATCTCAAGCAAATATTTTGATCGTTGTCACAAATATGGAATATTGCTAAACCCCAAGAAGAGTATCTTCATAGTATTCAAAGGAAATATTTTGGGACATATTAGTGCCAAGAATGGAATAATTGTGGACCCTAAAATAGTGAAATCTATCATAAATATTACATATTCAAACAACAAAAAATATATTCAGTCCTTCTTAGGAAAGATCAACTTTGTTAGAAAGTTTATATTATATTTTGCACAAATCGTAAAACCTATACAAGATATGATCAAGAAGGTTGTTGCATTTAAATGAAATTATGAAGAAAATGAATCATTCATTAAGATTAAGGAATTTATCGCTACGGCTCCCACTTCAGATAACCCAAATTTTAATAAACACTTCATATTATACACATTTTACTCAGATTGCTCTCTCTCAATTGTGTTAATGCAAAAGGATGAACAAGGTAATGTATGACCCATATCGTTTATGAGTATAGGATTGCAGGGATCTGAATTAAATATCCAGACATTGAAAAATAGGCTTACTTTTTTTTCAAAACAATAAAACACTTCATACCTTATATTCTAAAAATACTTGTTAAAGTAGTCATTCCCCATCCCATGGCTCCAACATTATTTATACAAAAAGAGCTTGGAGAACGAAAGGGAAATTGGATGACTTAAATGCAAGAGTATGACTTAGAATTCAAACTTGCACATACCATCAACGGTGATGGGTTGTGTAAACTAGTTTCACAAGCCTTGGACCCGAAGGTAGAAGACAATGAAATTGAGATGCATAGATTAGATACTATGTATGATTCTACTACTCACTCCTCTTGGTACAAAGGTTTGAGGCAATATTCAGAACAAGGAACCTTACCCTCTAATCTATAAATGAAGAGGAGACATGAAATCAGGATCAAATTAACTCAATATCAATTGATAAATGGCATAATCTCGAAAATAAATCATTATGGAGTCTTATTACAATGCCTAGAATTACCTGAGGTAGAAAAGTTTTCGTGTTGGGTTGTGTTATATTCTTTCCACGACTAGCTTCCCTAGTTAACTGGGGGGTTAAAGGGGGGGTGGAGCCCCCCCTTTGTTGCGTCGATTGCGCAGTGGGGGGGGTCACAGGGGGAAGGCAGCCCCCCCTGTCCAGGGGGTTTGAGGGGGTGGGTAGCCCCCTCTACAGGGTCTGGGCAGTTCCTTGGGAAAATTTTCTTTTGGACCCTATATTAGGTGGGGTCAACTTACCTATGGTTTTGTGCATGATTTTCGCACATGGTTTTGGGCATGATGGTTTTCGGTCCATGGTATTGGATGCTTCAGAATTTGTATATATGTATTGTAACATTTAAAGGAACATAATGAAAAATCAATCTGGTAGTCCCAGTTTTGGGATCCAAGGGAAATCTCTATGTATATGTGTTTTATGTGTTATGCTCTCGCATTGTTTATTTTCTATGTTTTAGAATTCGTATGCAGGTAATTTCTATATGGGGTTGAAACCTACATTTTGGATGACCCACATGATGAACAATTGGAGGTCACTTTGTTGGTGATACCACAACACGTAAAATTATTTAAATAGGATGTCATTGCCCTACTTTATTTATATATGCACATGCTTATGCTAGAAATGTCTTATATCTAAAAAAGTGTGCCAAGAGATAAACAAAATGAATTGCTCCTTTACAACTAATCAAAGTCAAAGAACCCTTACAACAATGGGGTTTTGACGTTATTCATGATATTTTTTCGATTTTTCCACACTCTTCCAAACAACACTGATATATTCTCACTGCCATAGATTACTTTACACATTGGGTCAAATCCATACCTCTCAAGAAAATTAGTAATCAAATGGTAATATAATTTATTGAACAATACATTATTACCAAGTTTTGAGTTCCAATGTATCTTGTCTTTTATAATGCTTCATATTTTTCATCAATGAAATTATCTTAATTTTATTTAGATAAAGGTATTATTTTAAAACACTCCTCCAGTAATTATCCACAATGAAGTGGTTTAGTAAATTCATGTAACAAGAAATTGATCTAAATTATGAAGAAAATCATTGTCGACCAACAACGCAATTGGCATATTGCTTTATCCAATGTTCTGTGGGCCGATCATGTGACGCCTAAGTCTTCACTCAAAGATTCAACATACTTTTTGGTATATGGAAAACAAATTTCCTTCCTCCAAACCATTATATTATTGTGTTACAATTCTCACAAGATTTGTGTGGTCAACCTTATACTATCATTCAAATTCAAACAAATACTTTGTGCAAGCTTGTGGAGGAAACACAAAAGGCTCACTCTAAATTTTCCACCCACCAATAGAGAATTAGGAGTTGGTTTCATAAGAGGCCTACTAGTAATAAATATTTCCAAGTTTGTGACCTTGTACTGAAATGGGATAAGCCACATGAAGACGAAGGTAAGAATTCCAAGTTCTAATCTTTCTAGCTTGGACTAGTTTTTATCCATGAAAAAAGTCCTTAATACTTATCGATTTTAAACTTTACACAGGGAGATAGAGTCCCTCCCTATAAATGGCCAAGATTTGAAAGAATAATTTAGATAATAGCTCTTTGAGTTGTTCTACCTTATACATATGTCAATTCATGCCTTTCCAATTGTTTTTCTCTCTTGTTCCTTTGTTCTACATTTGATTGTGAAAACCTTGTGCATAGATTATTGGTTTTTTTGTACATAAATAACTCACCTGTTTAAATAAATAAATGATGTTATATTGAATCCATAAATGGGCTTATAGTAATTTTTCATTAGTTAGCTAAACTTTAACTTTTTTCGATTGGTTGAGTAGACTTAAATGTCTATATGAGCTTGCCTTGATCATATGAAAAATAATAATTGAGTCTTGTGGGGAACTCCATTAAGCTTGTAAAACCCAAAATATTAATACAATCTATGCAACTAGTTTGGTCATGAATAAATGGATTATGAGTGTAATTGCACAAAGCCATTAGTTGGAGAGGAGATGGGGAGAAAAGCGCAATTGTGAGAAAACCTATTTGTGAAAATCTTAAGAGTATCTGACCAACAATGAACAACCCAAGTATTTTATAAAGCTAAGTCGAGATCACTCATCCACCTTGGCATCAAATTCTCTAAAATAGTAATGAAAATTGCATACAAAGAAAATCAATAAAAGAGTAAAGGCATGATAATGGCTTCTTGGATAGAAGGGTGATGCAAGTAACTTCATCACGGATATGGATGCTTTCTAGCAACAAAGTAATGATTATGTTCCTTGAGTGACTTTTTCAAGGCTATGGATGCTCAATGAAGGTAGAGAAACACCAAAAAAATCATATTAATTCTGATAATTTTAGATTCACTTGCATAATATCTCTATTTCTCATCAAAACTTTTGGTGTATGGTCATTGTTAAAATTGGTGCAGTGTTATGAACCAAGATCAAGTTAGTTAATAGCAAGACACAAAATCTATGATCAGGATCAAACAACTACACAAGTGGTACCTGCAAAGTCAAATCAATACTTCTAAAAACATGTTAAGCATTATCTTAACTAAAAGCTAAACTAGAGATGATTAGATTCTACCAAGGGTTCGCTAATTATTGTATTAGCTACAATAACCCTAAATTTTTCTTACAGTAGGAAAATTTAGGGTCCTCTCATTCAAAAATATAAGACATCTATGTAACTTATATGTTAAGGTCATTCTTCATACACTTAAATTGTAATAGGTGAGGAGGTTGTAAATTAGAATATTCATGAAATTTGAAGAGCACATCGCACCATTGCATTACATTGCATCACAACATTTCAGTGCATTCCGACCCTACATTGCAATCTTCCATCACAAATTTCCTTGCGATGTTGCAATTATTTCACATTAAATGTGTTTCCATCGTGAAATTTCTATATACCCCCCCTACCCCCCGCCCCCGCCCCCCCGTGATTTCATTTTCACCGCTTTAGATTATTTCAAACCTTCCTTGCTCTCTTGCAATGCACATTTGATAATGTGTCCCTATCATTTGAGTTAGCGCTGCATTTCATGGATTTGTAATGTTTGTACCTTATTTCAGATTATTATTACACACTCCCTTCTCATATCTATTTTTTCATTGGGTTGTATGTGTTACCCTATTTAGGCATGACCATTCAATTATCCAACTCTTCACCTTTCATCTTCTGCACATATATACATACATGGAAAAAACCTTACCTATCATGACACTTCACCATTTTTTTATCACTTATTGTTTCCACCGCATCATGACTTTGCATCACATCAATTGTGTTACAACCTTTCACAATGCACATCACACTATGATAATCCATCGCATCATTATGTTAAAACTTTGTGCACAATGCACATTGTTCTTTGAAAATATATTGTGTCACATATCTATTGATCATTATAAGTAGTTATATTATACTATAGCACAAACCCTTTGCACATCATGTAATGAAGTTTTTCAATGTGATACATAATTTTATTGTGATCCATCCCTGCATCATATCACAATCTTACTTTCTAGTCTAATTTTTTTCCCTATGCTTTAGGGAAACTCCCAACCTATGACTACATTCTTATTTTGTGTTGCGCCCCAAGTCACTTTCAACTTTCTAATCTATTTTTTATAATGAATATTTTTTATATTCTAGGTTCACTTGACTCTGCAATGCTTCAACATATCATCATCTGAAGAAATGGCTCCTTCCAAGCGAAGACCCATGAAAGACGTTGTGGAGGAGGAATCTAAGGAAAGTCTCATTGCATCAATGTTTACCTATGTTTATACAAGGTGTTTTATTGATAAATTAATCTCTCTAGAATGGTCTAAAATCTACCATCTATTCACTAGGAAAGAATATCCTGATGAGGGGGAAGACATGAATGTGTATTAAAATTTCATAAAGTCATGGTGTCATAAAGTGGCTTCTCACTCAATAGTGTTTCCATGTGGTGAGACCATAGAATGGTTGGTCAAATGCATTGATACCAATGATATCACTATCATAGATAGTCATGGAAATAAAATATCTACACTTACTTATCCTTAGATAACTTAATACAAGTTGTTAAAACATCATGTTGCATTTTTAGTCTCCTAGAACAATAGGTTCAGTTTAAACAAAAAAGACATCATAAGGAGTTGGTGGAAATACCCTAAAATGTTCATAATAAAACCAAAAAAAAAGGGTATGAAACAAAGTCACTCAGAAAATCATATCAGATGGTCACAACAATCTGTTGTAAGTTGTATGGCAGAGCAATAGTTGAATTTTTCGAAGATATTCAGCCATTGCATATTATTACATCGAGTTTTGGCATAACCTACATACAACATCATACACAAAGATAGTTGAAGGCTTCATCTCACCACTATTCCATATTCTATTTGATCATGATTCACCATGCATGTTTGATCATACAAATGAACCAGTGCATGAAATTTTCAATTGATTCAATCCACTAAACTAAACATATATTAGAGTAATTGGCTCATGGAAACCACCATACCAACACCCATTATTCGTGACCGATAAGATAATTTTACAAGAAATTACATACTAGGTAACCACAAGTGTAGGTGGGATGCTAGCACAACTAAATAATGTATCGTGGCTTACATACCCCTTTTTTCTAGGCATGTACGACATAAAGAATTACAAAGAAGCATAGGAAGAAGTTGTGGATCTAGATAATTTCAAATTTCAAGAGCTAGAGTTCCACGAGCATGACTGAAGGGATGTGGCCTCAACATACTTATCAAAATTTAAATGAAAATGGTATAACTCATTTCAAACCAAGAAAGAAAAAGAAAAAGAAAGAATTAAAAACTACTACAATGTTATAGAAGCCTTGGTAAGAATGAATGGCTTCGATCATGGAGAAAGAGAATATTCCAAGGGAAAGGACACAAAAGATAAGAAATTTGAATAGAAAAGAGAAAGAGAAAAAGGATATGACATGAAAGAAAAAGAAGAAGTTAAAATAATATCTAACGTTAAAGAAAGAGAGAGAGAAAAAAAATGGGGGTAGAACAAAAGGAAAGGAAAAAAATAGAAAGATTGTAAAAGGAGGAAGAAGAATTGAAAATACAAGAAGAGGAATCACTTTGAAGAGAAAGATTGGAAAAACAAACCAAGTATGAAGCAATTTTAAAAGAAAAACAAGGACAATAATCTCAAAATGAAGGAAATTATGGTTTTTCTAACATGGATATTAATCCAATCCCCTTAAATTCCACACCTTTAACAAGAGGCCATTTGCTGATTGGGGAGATAGGAATAATTGTAAGCAATGATAATCAGGTTATGAACCCCACAAGGTTTTTTTTTTATAGAGACACCAATTAGATTTCCCAAGAGAGGAGGAAGTATTTTTACCCATAACCAACAAAGCCCATCTTGGTGACCAAGGAAAGAAACATAGTGTCTAATACTTTAGAAAATCCATTGGTCATAGCTTCATCTAGGACAACCTTTTCCTTAGAAATACAAAATAACCTTGAACATTTGTTGGAAAAGGTAAAAGAACAAGACAAGAGCTCGAAGAAAGCACATCAAGAAATCGAAGGCTAAGGAAGGAAAATTAAGCTCTATCATCCTTGATCTCTTATGATAAATATTATGATAGTGCAATGTTGGAAGTGAGTAAATCATTGAAAGACACTATGAATCAATTATATCAAGAGCTCAATAAACCCCAAAATATGGCTTCCATACTCATCTCAATTCAAAATATGGTTAAAGGAAAAGTATTCAACTCGACAACACCTTGTCATCCATTGATATGATGCTTGCATGGAGTACAGAACACCCCAATTTGATAGTGTCCTTGAACCTAGTAAGAATTCTACAAGACTTACCCTGACATCCTAAGAAACTTATTTCGAAGTTTGAACTAGATAAATATATCACTACAAAAGGTCATATTCAAAGTTTTTGTTTGGCCTTGAGTTTGATGAATGTTTAACATAAAGATTTGGCATGTCAATTATACCATGTGGAGGTTTGCCGTTACACCAAAACCCGCAGGTCTTGGTAAACATTACAAGCCAGTAACTAGGATCCCCAGGGTGGAAATTATGGATTCTATAGAGGTGCGGTGATTCTTCCAACACCCCCCCTCAAATGCAACTTGGGGGAATCGAACCTGGGTCCAAGCTCTGATACCATGTAGGAATTTACAGGGTAAGTTCCTCAGACAGAACACCAGAAGGACACCGCTCACAAACAGATCACAGATCAATACACCAGTATTTTGACGTGGTTAAAACCCTCAGAGAGGGAAACAGTCCACGGCCTGCGCCAACGTGGCTACTACAGGCAATTTATTAATAAAAGAATGAAAATTTACATAAGCTTCTCTCATGCACGGTTAACCTACAAATGACCCTCCATGCGCTTTAAATAGAATTCATGGACCAATCGGGTGTCAAGCCACGGATCAAGTGTCGGTAATACCGAGGAGAGAATGAACCGTCGGATCACTACATATCGTGACCGTCGGATTGTAAGTTACAAAATGTACAACGGTAAAGAAACACACTTTACCTAACTCTATACTAGACCAAGTTGAACTTAACTATTCCTATGTGTCGGAATATCCTAACAAATTGTTTCCTTTTACTTTCGAAAATAAGGCTTCCGCTTAGTATTACAATCATCCTTTAGTCTCCATTGCTAATTGGGATCAATTTCAAAATGTGTTTATGAGAGAATTTGGAGATGATAAAACAATCACTACATTATTGAGAGAATTGGTCTTGTTGAACATGGACAAGAAGGAAAAGGTCAAGGATTTCAATCAATTCTTCACTAAAATCTTAAACAAGTTTCATGCCAACATTGCTCCTCAGGATGTAGTAACTATTGAATATTATACCTCAGCCAATCTTTCTTCCATAGAAATGTTTGTTAAAAGAGAAAATAAGGCCACGTTGGATGAAAATTTTTACCCAGGCATTAGAAGTGAAAAAGAAAATTGCCTCTATTGTTGTTCGACACTCTCAAGAAGAATTGAAAAGTAGCAGGAAGAAACCTCAATCAACCACAAGTAAACCTTCTGAGAATGAAATCAATGATTTAGAGAGTGTTGTGAAAATGGTCAATAAGTTGGCCAATGTTGTGGTATATTTCAAGAGAAGTATTAGAGAAAGTTCTTCTAGTAATTGATCTTGTAACCCTTTTTCACAAGTGTAACAACAATCCTCTAGCCAAATCTACTGAGGTTTCAAATGGAAACTTGAATGTAAAATAACTTGGAGTGGATAAATTATGCTCATATCATCAAGTTGGTCATTTGAAGAAGATGTATCTCTATTGGATTAATTATATGATTCTTGTAATCAATTCATTGCTAAAATAACAAACCATTGGAGATCAAATAAAGTAATCGTTAGAATAAGAGCTCTCTCCAGTAGACAATGAATCCATTGTAGGGTCAACCATTTTGCTATGGGATTGGGTGATTGATCACAAAACACAAATTGTTGGAGAAGTTTTGCTTGGAGAGACTTAACCTGATAAAGAACTTGATTCTTATAACTTGCATAGTAAAGGACCAGTGACTGACACTAGTTCTTAGGAGAAGGGTAAAGCACTTCTAAAGAAAATACTTCCTCCCTAGACTGGTAATTAAAACTCATCTTATCAAACCAAGAGTATTATGGGGAATACTAAATCAAATGAAAAATCACCTGAGTTAATTGTGAAGTATACTCCATCTTCACCTTTAAAAGACAAAACTAAGGATAAAACCAAGGGTAATGTAATGGAGTATAATGTGATTGATGACATGAAGAAAAGAAGAGTTAATGTCACTCTCTATGATTTTTGTAATCTTCCACAATAAAGAAAGTTGTTTCTTAATACATTCAAATAACTTGATATGCAAAATAAGTATTCTTCCACATCAATTAATTCTGGTAATTGAATATTATTTGCCCATGAAAAGGATATAGACAATGATAATGTTGTAATTAATGTTGCAAGTATAAAAGTAGACTTGAGATCTCAAACTCCATTCTTCTTGCTTACATTTGATACTTTTAATCATAATGTGCATAATTTTTTAGTGGCCTTCTGCGCCTTAACAAATGTTATGACTTTATCAATTCATATGAAAATAAACATTATTCCCAAGAAAACTAATACTAGTATTATATAATTGGATAGAATCGAGGTGCAAGTTGTTGTTGAACTTAATGATGTGCTTATTATATTGCCATCTGACCTAATATTTCACCATGTTATTGACATTGTTGCGGTAGACATACCCAAGGTTTATGGTTTGTTATTGAGCCTAACTCCCTCTTAAAGGTGATAGTGCCAATCCCTTTGGTATTATACCTTCCATCCTCTCCAATCTCTATGTATAATTGTAATTCCTTCTCCTAAATGATGTTGAATAACTCCTTAATTCATGTCATATGATATGAGGCACTAAAGTCTAGGTACCACTCACTCCCTCTTACTGTGATTTCCATGCAAGAAATGAGGGTCAAATCCAATTCGAATTGTGATGTAAGGGAATCTCCTCCTGATCATGTTGTAGGATCCTTACTAGATTTTTTGTGTGGAAACTTGGTTGCATAGTGTCCATATTCATGGCAGTGAAAGCATTTAATTTTATTAAATTCTTTCTTCTTTCCATGATCCTAGCTATATTTTGCCTCACCTCAGGATTTATTTCCTTTGGAATTATTTCTTTTTCTAACTAGATAACAATCTTCTTCCTCATCAGATCTAAATGAAACACCATATCTAGTGTTTCTTCTAATCTCCTCCTACACCAAATCAAACCAAAGTCTCTCCCAATATGGTAGCTTTTCTCTTCCATTAACTAAATCATAATAGTTGTGCCAAGATTTTGAAAAGCTAAGGAGTGTTAAGCTCACAAGTTTCGATGATGACACATTTTCTCCTACTCCTCCAAGTTCATCTATGACCTAAGTGAATCTGGATAGGTACTGAGGAATGGTTTTTATGCATGCAAATGCTCCTAATTTTATCTCTCAATGTCAATTTCCTGGCATCACTACTAATTTGGAATATAGCTATGAGCATTTTATACATTGAAAAAGGAGTCTCCTTTTGTTGGGTCCCTATAATACTAGTGATTACCCCATTAATATTATATTTTCATCCCTTATTAATATTGTTATGCCCATGTTATCCCCATATTGTTATTACTGTGCCCCATAGAATCCCTCTATTATTATTTTTGTGGCTTTATATTATTATTGCTAGGTCAGCTGGGTTATATTGTGACTCCTTAGACTCCTATATATAGAAAGGAGGTTTTTTCATTTGAATCATCCAAGAATTGTTCATTTATGTAATGTAAAGTATGTTGCCCCCTCGAAGAGGCTGAATTCTAAGGCGTTGATCTATCTTTTCTATCTTTTCTTGAGCTGGTTTCATAACATTTGGTATAAGAGCTTTGGATTCTAGGGTTTCACTGCTCCAAACAAGTCATCGTGGCATTTTCGCTATAAATTTTTTTCTGTGATGTTTCAGAAGCTAAAACAAAACCCATTTGAGAAGACATCGCGTTGAATCTCGGGCACGAATTTCAGATCTGTTCGCGCTATATTTGCGGAGATATGATCTGAGGAAGTTGGTCTTCTTGCAGACTCCTGAATTTCAATCCAAACAGGTGACCTGGGGAAAATCGTCATAACTTTCTCTCTCAGCATCTGATTGAAATTTCGTAAGAAGGTACAAAAATAGGACGGACTGTAGTTTCCTGTATATGTTTTTCAGAGCCAAAGGTTGAAACAGTGACTCGTGGCACATCGTACAAGTTCGCTCTACTGAACTAGTCTATAATCAGGTCAATGTGGGAGATTTTTCATAATTCTTCCTTGGAAAATCCAATTTGGATCAGATTGGCGGCATTGGAAAGAGGACACAGAGGGCTACTACACATCACAATTTTAGAACTGGATGATCTGAAAGTACAGATATATATCAGAGGCAATATTGAGCTCCTACACAGTGAAAAAAGGTGTGTAGATTCTTTTAAATTTTTGCTTAAGATTGGTTTGAAATTTTATTTTGAAGGAATTCAAAGGGCATAGTAGAGAATTATTATCGGTAACGGATGCCCTAAGGAAATAAAATGCAAACACCTAGTAAGGAACCTGAAAGCCCTAGCATGACTCATGAAGAAGAGGAAGAAATGCTACATGATATATCAAAATTAAAAGAACAAGTGTAACAAATGTCACGCTCACAAAAGCTAACAGAAGCTAAGATAAATGGCGTGGAATCTAAGATAAAGGGCATGGAAGCTAAGATGGAATATTTGAAGATAGATTTGAAGACAGATTTGAAGAGAGACATGGCAGATTTGAAGACAGATTTGAAGACAGACATGGCAGATTTGAAGACAGATTTGACAAATTTTCTACAAGA
>APFE030715039.1:8992-43924 GCA_000404065.3 Pinus taeda
GAATCTCATGAAACAGAGTCGTTGCCTTTCATTAATCCTCTGTAAAAATATACAATGAAGAAACAGAGTTTCTTTCCCACAGTCTCCCAGAATTTACAAGCCAACCAACCCTTTGCAAATGGTTTGAATAAAATATATAGAATGTGCCATGAAGAGATAGAACGCCCAAGGGTTGGGGAGTTACTCGAATCATTACAAAATAGAGGTGGAAAGCCAACCATTAGCTATAGGTGCAACGTTACAAACATGACAAATGACTTGGGTGACTGTTTGCCTTCCTTTGCCACTTGGATAGAAGCCAATCTGGAGTGAAAATAATTTAAATTATGCCTTAGGTGCCGAAAAATTGAAGTGTAGATGAGCGGGCCCACTTTGGAGAAGTCGCGAATCGAAATTTCGCGAAACAGAGGTAAATTGGGCCTTTTTTCCTATATGCAGTGCGCCACTTTGGAGCCTGTTTTGAGGCACTTGCGGGAGTCCAAAATGTGCCCAAGTGTGCTTGTTGGAAAGCCTATCCTTTCTACTTTCCAACCCAAGTGGAATGTTTGAATTTGGTGCTCATTTACCCCTCCAAATCTTCATTCTCCCAAGACTGCTTCCTGTGTGTCAAAATAGAGGCAGAGAGGTAATTTTTTGGGTGTTTTTGACCTCCTGGAGACTCAAATCATGCCCAAATTTCTTGCCCAAGTACCAATAGTTGTGATTTTTCATGCTGAATACAACAATGCAAGCCATTTGTCATTTGGAGCTCCCAATCCGCGGCGCGGAACACAGGGAGAAAAAACCTGTGTTTTGACCAAAAAATTTCCATGTGACCAAAAATGTCCCAAATTTCTTGAAATTTGGGCTAGAGGTCCTCCAAGAGGCACTATGCTAGGCCACAAAAGCTTCAGCCAAGATTCGAAGCCGATATTTCTCTTTTGCCTCTTTTGCCTCTTTTGTTTCTTTGATCAATTTTGCCTTCAAGCTCCTTATCTGGGCCTTTTCACTCATGTTCCGTGCCCTGTAATGATAAACCATCCTCCTTAGTATGGTTTTGTCTCTGTCGGCCTTCTCTAGTAGCTTCTCAAGGTGTATGTTGATCTGCTCTAACCAAGACTCACAGTCATTGTTGATCTCTTGCTCAAAGGTAGTGAGCTCGATCCTCCTTTGTTGGGCAGCTTGTCGATTCTCACGGATGCTTTGTAGCTCCATGATCTCATGCTGGTCCTCAAGCTGCTTGTTACTCTACTCTAGATACTTGATGATCCATTTGGCTCTCTCCACATTGAGTGACAAGTCTTGGATCTCCGTGTTCTTCTCCTGAATGGTCATCCTGAGTTTGGCATTCTCCACCTTTGCATCATCATCCTGAATGAGGATGAAATCAGCCTCTTGTTCACCTGATGGCCCCTCATCATGCATGGGCTTATTTCCCTTGTCCTGTACCTGTGTAGTTGATGCCGGAAGTGAGGCCTCTTCCACTCCAGGTGGAGATAACACTCACTTTGCTGCTGCAAATAAGTGCCTACTACCTCTCTGATATGTAACAAAAACTGCCATGGTAGTAGTCTCATGGCGCTCATAATGATGAGAAGGACCACCCATCTCCTGCTCTGGCTCTGATAGTACCTGTGAAGTGCTGAAGAAGTCACGAGAGATGAAGTCCTCCCAAGAAATACCCTGCAATCCCAACTGATGATCCACCAAAATCCGGATAAGAGAAAAGTGATAAACATTGTTAAGCTGCTGCCGAGGGGTCTTATGCTGCATGAAGGTGTTCATCCTCTCTATGTTCTTGCATATGAAAAATGGGACGTTCATCATCCTCACCCTAGTAAAGTGCATGAGAAATTTGATGTGATAGGCATATAGTCGAGAGAACCTCCCCTCACAACTAAAGTAATTCATGATCAATTTCATGAGCGGAGCATACTCATCTTTCAAATATCTGAATGGGAAGACTCTTGTGAGTTGACTCAAGAATTTGGCCTTAATGTAAGGCTCATAGTGTTTCCTATCCACCTTCTTCTTCTTATGCCACTGTTCTCCAACATCTAGTATGCCTGTTGCCACTAAGATAGTTTCGAGTGTCAATGTGAAGGTGACCCCGACCAAGATAGATAACCTACATGTAGGTGAAGCACAAAAAGACGGACCAACTCATGATGAACTCTAACATTTTCCACCCTTTGACAAAATTCAAAACATGCTAGGTGCTGGAAACATGACATGGCAAGAGGGCATGCCTGTAATTCAGTGAGGGTAGTGGGCTCATCCCTAACATGTTTGCCACTCGTGTGATGTCTCCTGGGAGCCTGCGCTTCTGAGGATGAGTCACTTTGTGTCTCCATCTCATACTCTGATGAATGTTGTGACACCATGACTACTGTGTGTACTGTACTTAGGCTGCCCTTTGATTATGGTGTGAAGCTGGGGGCTCTTGTGATATCTGTCACCAAGGGGAACAATGAAACAAAAGGGAGTATTAGAAGGGGAGTAATGTGATAGGAATAGGGGATATGGGGAGAAGTTTGTTTAGGGATATGTAGGGGGTTTGGGTATTTTGATAGGGTAGGGTTTTGGTGTTTTGACAAGGTAGGGTTTTGGGGTGTTATGTTAACAAGTAAGAGGAGGGGAAGGGAATAGGGTTTGGTAGTGTTTTGGGTAGGGATAATAGGAAAAATGAGAAAGGGAGGATAGGGGAAAATGATAGGAAAACAGAACCTTGGCCTCAATACCTCAATTATGCAACCCTAGCCGCCATGGTTTTGATGTTTTTGAGTGGTTGGTCTTATGAGTTTTGTGGAAATTGAACATAGCCATAAACCACCATATCATTTATAAACTTTGTTGAACAAGTCATGTCATAGAGCCTACTTGTCAATTTGATGGGCTTCACAAAAAATTTGAGGTGATTTGGCACTGTTTTGGCCCTTTTGTGGGTGTGCGCCGTGCGCAAAACCCAGTGCGTTGTGCCCTGAGTGTATGCCGCGCCTGTTGAAGAAATACACTGAGGGGTGGCTCTCTGTGCGCCGCGCTCTCTGTGTACGCCGCACCCCTGTGTATATGCGTCGCGCTCCTGGAAACTACCTCCAACTCACTCAAACATGCACGATGCACACTCAAACCCTTTGCAATGTCTGCCAATGAACTTGATTTTCACAATGGCTTTGATTTTGGTGAAAACTTGTATATAAAGACTTGGAAGTGATGGGTTAAATTTTTGCTTCTCCAAAAACCCATTTTTTCACTGACTTTAAAACACACTGATTTTCACTTTCCCTTTATAATTTTAGCTCAAATGATGAAATTTTCGGCACTCTTTACAGGGATTTCACGATAGGAAATTTGGCCATGAAACCATGACTGCATCTGAAGAAATCAATTGATGACTTTTTTGAAAATTTTATCACAAATGACACTGTTTGACTTTTCTTCAAAACAGAGTTTTGAAGAACAGTCGAAGTCTATCAACATGACGATGAAACTCTCTGAATCATAACTATGTAAGGGCCTCACTCTGGCATGCATGGCTTTGTTTGAAGACCAAATTGATAAATCCCTAGACCTAATGATCGAAAACGACTCTTGTCCATTAAAGGACCAAACCTTGACTGCCATGGACTTTGGTGATTATTGACAAAAGACCTGAGCCAGCAGGAGCTAGACATGAGGGGGAATGACTAGCATGACCTTTTCCGTCAGATTATGGCATGCCCCTAGTGGAATTCAGTTGAGTGAATGGAGTGGGACACCTAAAAATGAAATGCATAAAGAGTTTTGATCTCTGACGGAGGACTGACCAGACCGACTCTAACATTGGCTCCAACGGGGGATGGTAGCTCCTTGGAGGTGCCAAGAATAGCAGATCTCTGGAAGAGCTAGATAGTGCTTTCATCCATTGGGATATGGACTCATTATTTCGACAAATAACACAGGACTCTGACTCATTTACGAAACTGAAATGACCAAAAAACTGACTTAAATTTGACATTGAAATGACTTGGAGAATAACTTGACAAACTCTAACAAACTGAAATAAAATGGTTTTTACAGTGACAGTGGAAGCAACGTTAATAACTCAGAAATGGTACCGCTTGAGCAGCCGACCATTGATCGGCCCTCCTGGACAATCTTCCCCGTTCATTTCCTTAAGAAGAAAGGCATTCTGCCCCCGATATGCTGCAATCTTGAAAGGACCTTTCCAAAGGTTCTTGAACTTACCGTGCTTGCCTTTCTCCTCATTTCTTGCATCCCATTTCAACACCACATCATGCACCTGAAATTTGTCCACCTTTGCCTTTCTGTCATAAATTTTCTTGATTTTCTCCTGTAATTTGGATGTGTTCTTGAAAACTTCTTTTCTAGGCTGCTGCAAGTGGACCATTTGATTCAACCTTCTCTGCATGGGATCTTCGTCACTGCCAGCCTCCTGAAGAAGTTTGACTACCGGGGCAGCGAGAGAGGTAGGGAATACTGTATCAACTCCATAAACAAGCTCGAAAGGTGATGTACCTATGGATTTCTTCTGACTGACCCGATCTGCCCATAGTGGATTGACCAACCTCTTATGCCAGCTCTTCTTGTTTATTTCCAGCAGCTTCTTGATGATGTTGACCAATGATTTGTTCGAAGACTCTGCCAATCCATTGCCTTGCAGATGATAGGTAGTTGAGTGACCCAAGATGATGTGATATTTATGGCAAAACTCTACCATCCTTTTTGATTTGAAAGCTATTTCGGGCAACCAAAGCGAGACAAGATGTTATTTTCAAGGAATGAAATCATTACCGCATCTGTAGCTTTTCTGGTGGGAATTGCCTCGATCCATTTTGTGAAATAATCTGTCACTGTGAGGATCCATCTATGCTGACCGGAAGAAGCAGGATGAATTTCACCAATGAAATCCAACCCCCATTGTTGGAAAGGGGCACTCACCTCAATGGGCTTGAGTGATAGAGGCTATAACTTCTGCTTTCCTTCGAAAATATAACACTTATGATAGTGTTTGACCATCTTGTATACATCAGCAAACAATGTCGGCCAATAGTACCCTACTCTCAGAATTTTATTTGCTGTTGACTTCCAAAAAAGGTGGCCACCACAGTCTCCTTGGTGGTATTCCTCCATGACTTTCCTTGCTTCCTTTTCCACCAAACAATTTAACAAAACGCCATCGGGATCTTTCCAATACAGTGCAGAATTTAGAATGCAAAACTTGGTAGCCTTCAACTTGAGTGTTCTCGCTTTGTTTCTAGTCATGCTGGGCGGTGGTGACAAATTTTTAAGCACATATATGATATTTGAATACCACGGAGAAAGAGAAAACATTTCAGATACCTGAATTGACGATCCTTCCTCATTCTCATCGGACATAGCAGTGATCATATTTATGTCCAAGGCGTGCAAGTTTGATTCAGCCATTAACTTTGCCAATCCCTGTCCTTTCACCAGCTTTGTGGGCTTTATTTCCACATCATATTCCAGCAAGGCTTCAATCCACTTGCCTCATCTTCCTTCCGGATCGGTCTGCACTAAAACATCTTTTACAATAGCGTTAGGAACATAGGCCAAAATATGAGAATGTAAAATATATACCCGGAAATATTTCAGTGCCTTCACAAGTGCAAGGGCTTGCTTCTCAATGATGTTGTACTTTAAGGCTGCATCTCTTATAGCTCTGCTGAAGAATGCAATGGGTATTTCGTGATCATCTCTTTTCTGCAATAGCACTGCTGCCATAGTGTGCTCCGAAGCAAATGAAAACAATATGAAATCCTGAGTGTAGTCTGGGCTGACTAGAACTGGAGCTGAGGAAAGAGCCAATTTGACCAAATTGAAAGATTTTACAGCCTCCTCCGTCCATTTCACTTGGCTGTCCTTCTTAAGCATGTTTGTCATCTCTCTTAGGTGTTCAACAAGATTAGGTACAAAGCGGTGTAGAAAATTCATTTTACCATTGAACGATTGTATCTCCTTTTTATTCCGGGGCAGATTAATTTGTTGAATTGCTTGCACACGTGCTGGGTCGATATGAATGCCATCTTTTGAGATAATGTGCCCGAGTAGTTTGCCTTCTTCCACGGTGAACAATCTCTTCTTCGGATTCAGCGACAAGCCATATTTTCTACACTTTTGGAAGACAGTTTTTAGATGGTTCATGTGCTCTTCATCAGATTTGGAAAACACTGTCAAATCATCCAGGTACACCACCAAAAAGACATCCTTCTCATTTGCAAAAGCCAAGTCCATTGCACGCTGAAATGTGGCACCCGCATTCTTCAAACCGAAAGGCATTTTGGCGTAATGAAAGGTTCCCCTGGAGTGGTGAATGTTGTCTTGTCTCGGTCATCTTCATGGACAGAAACTTGGTTATATCCGGAATAACCATCAAGCAGTGACATGCGAGATGCTCCCACTACTCGCTGAAGTATATGGTCCATTTTGGGCAGTGGGTAGTTGTCCTTCAATCAAACTTTATTTAGATTTCTAAAATCAATGCATAAGCGAATTTCACCTATCTTCTTTCGTACGGGCACCAAGTTAGAGATCCAATCTGAAAATCTAATGGGCACAATGATCCCTGATTTGTACAACCTGTTTATCTCCTTTTCAATAGATGGCAACAACTTTGGATTTAACTTTCTCAACTTCTGTCTGAATGGTTTCTGATTGGGATTGATGGGTATAGTGTGCTGAATTATGTTGGTATCGCATGTCTTTAAATCAGAATAGTCCCAAGCAAACACATCTGCAAATGAAGACATCAAACTGATATATTTGTCCTTGATCTTTGGCGGCAATGCTTTGGATAATTTTACCAATTTAGGATTAGCAGCTGTTCCGATGTTGACCTCTTCCACACCCTTCTTTGTTTGCTGCAATGTTGGCTTGCGGGCCACATCATCTTGATCAAAGAGTTCTTCTAAAGGTATCAAGCCTTTAGGAATCACATTATTCTTCAGCTGTAACATGTCCATTTCATTGATCTGCACCTCATCTGTACCATTACCTTTACCATCGTCATTTTCTACATCAATTGAGGTCTCTTTGAACTTGCCTTTGTTTTGGAGAAAATCATCAATCTCCTCATCATCTTGGAAAGCTTTCCAATATCTTTGATTGACTGGAACGGTTGGACGATGCTTGACATGGATTTCAAATTTATTGCTGGAGTTCATTGGGATTTTCAAACTACTTGCTGCCTTGGCAAGAGCATCAGCAATACTATTTTGTATACGAGGCACACATGTCAAGGTGTATTCTGAAAATAATTTTAGTATGTCTAGAACTGCATTACGGTAAGCCCGCATCCTAGGATGCTTTGCTTGATATTCGCCTCTGACCTGCTTGATAACCAATTTAGAGTTGCCATATACTGAAATCCTCTTAGCATTCAGCTTTCTTAGAATCTTTAGGCCAGCAATCAGAGCTTCATACTCAGCTTCATTATTTGAACACTCAAAAGCCAACTTGTAAGAGCATATCCGCACGTTACTAGGGACTTTGTTCGGGGCGGAGAAAGGACTGCGTACCCAAATTCCAATTCCACCGCCATCATTTCCCACTGCTCCATCGAAATCCATGGTCCACAAACCTTCTTCCTCCTCTTGTAAGTGCTGGAAATCTGTTTGTTGTGCCTTGTCTACTTTCTATCCATTATTTTCAGCTGATTGCCCAACGGTGTTCTTCTGTTCTTGTTCTTCTTTCTTTAAAACTCCTCTGAAATTTTCTGTTATTTCCAGAATATCATCTGCTTCTACTAACTGACTATCTATATCATTGAAACTATCTGAATACAATACAAAAGATTCTAAATTTGTATGTACATAATTAATTGGATGATTTATTGGTTTCTCCTTGCTTGTGATCATGTATTTCATTTTTTGTTCACAATACAATTTCCTCATTTGTCCAAACACCAAAATCATTGCATAGGAGAAATCTAGTTGTATTTTCCCTTTCAATTTCGCTACCCAAGGCCTGGAAAGAAGCGTGCCAAACCTTGGAGGAATATCTGCTACAACAACATCCATCAAAACATTCTTCATTGGGAGTTGATCCAGACTCACAACCAAGTCTTTGATGAGTCCTATACATCTTACTCTGCTGGAATCAAACGAATAGAGATCATGATATCGTCGGGTGATGTCCAAACCAAGCTTATCCATGATTGCCTTGGGCATGAGATTGTGAGAATCTCCGGAATCGAACATGGAATTATGTAACACAAAATCATGCAATCTTAAACTGATATAAAAAGGTGGCACACCACTATCAGGAGACTCACCATTCGATGCTGGCCCAAAAATCATTTCAGGTTTATCATCTTCGACATTCACCATGTCGGACATTGGGTCCAAATTCAACATTTTAGATATTAGTCCTCTATAACTGTTGTTCTTCATTATTTCAGTCAAGGGGATGGATACCTTTAATTTAGAAATATCATTCTCTAAATTAAAAGCGGGAATATTTTCTACTTCTTTGACTAGGATTTCTTTCCTTTCCCTTTCTTTCGATGCAACTTGCTGATGTGATTGTTCTACTGATGGTGATGTTCTGCTCTCCAGATCAACCGCCTCCTTTCATTTCCTTTGTGTAACTGCTGAATCATTCTTTGATGCCTCAACATCCTTCCTTTTCTGAATTGGTTTGACTGGCACATCTCTATTTCTAAGTGAATATCGCTACTGTTGGGCGGACAAAGCATTCATGTAGCCTCTTTGGTACTCATCTGATTCTTCCTCCAAGACGGTGTTGCTTGCTAGAATGAAATCTACGTCTTTCTGTACAGCTGAACTCTCTGCATACTCCTCATCTGCAGTGAGATAAATAGGAAAATCATCAGGAGTAAAGAGGTGGTTTTCTTAACCTATTACATTCCCGTCCTCATCTAATTCTGGTCCATGTACAAAATTTTGCTGCAAAGGTGTCTGAACTAGCTGTTGTGTTGTCTACTCTTGGGCTCGCTGATATCTTTATCTTATTCTATATTGTGGATGTTGCTGACCACGGAAGTTAGGGTTTCTAACTTGTGGCTCCGGTTTGTCCAGTTTCACTCTTTCAAGCATCTACTCTACCTTCCGAAGTAGCTGATCTACCGAGGAAGATTCTTCCTTTGCAGTGACCTTCTTCTCTGCTTTTGCTCTAGCCCTCTTGGTCAGCAGATTTGCTTCAATGCTGATGCTATCTTCTGCATGTCTTCCATTGTAGCCAGTTCTCTTTCTCTTAATTGATAAACCATGTCAGCATCAAAACCATCCGGAAACTTCACCATGGCTAGTCCCACAGGTGGCCTTAGAAGATCTAGAATTTCGTTATAAACTGAAGTGAATCTAATGCAATAGTCTTGGTTTGACTCACTAGCGTTTCTTTTGATTTGCTCACATTCGGCCAGAATTTGAAGAGGATTCTTTTTCACTTCCCAGTGGTTTAAAAATTGTCTTTGTAGGTCAGCCAAGGTAGTGATGCGTGCAGCCGGCAAACCTCTGAACCATTTCCTCACTTCACCTGAAAATGTCTGTACAAAAAGTCTCATTGCCACATTCTCCGCATCGATCTCATGGAGTTCATAGAAGTATGCCATTCTGTCCACATGTTGCTGAGCAGTAATACCATTAGGAATGCCATAAAAAAACAGGATTTTTCTTTGATAATCTGCAGGCATATCATCTAGAACTTGAGGCAAAACAAGAGGTGCAAAATGGGTAGCCATCACTCTCAGTGGATTTGTCCTTGGAGGTGTTGGACGAGTGTGCACAGCTTGTAACGGGCTAGCAATTGGAGTTTGAAGCTGAGATATAATGTAGTTATCAATCAACCGATTAGCCCTTTCCATCTCCAAGTCTACAAGAAACTGTGGATTGTGGACAGTAGAGTCAACCGCCCTTTCGGATTTGATTTCGAACAACGATAATTCAAACTGCTCATCAAACTCTATCTCTTCAAGACACTCAAAAATGTTTGGGAATGAATGGGATTTGAACACGGGCGATATAGAGCTTTCTTGACAACAGATTCTTGAAATCAAATTGGGATTTTCGTAAATGTGCGGAGGATCTAGATCTGGATTAGCTCTGGTATATCTTCTAGAAGCCAGCGTGCTATTGAGAAAAATCAAAGGACAAAACAAACTTTACTCAGCCTATCAAATCCTAAACTTATCATCCGGAAGTTTATAATTATTAAGAAGTACGGGGATTTGATTTCGTTCCCTAGCGGAGTCGCCACTATGTTAGCACCTAAATCCGCCTTAGACTGAAGGAAGGAAAAATTTAGGGTAACCACAAACCACGCTCAGTCTGGTAGCTAGCCCTACCAGAACAGGAGAGGGCTCTCTCCGTGTCACGCTCAGTGAATAAGTAATGAAATGGTCTGAGATGACTTAAAGTGATATATTGATCTTATGCTAGTAAGTGAAAATGGATACAAGAAGCAATTTTTATGAATGATTGTGTTTCTGGGATGGTATGGGACCAATGGACCGCAATGAATAGAGAATTTAATACAAAGGCACAGATTAATTCGTGAGGCAAGACAGGTGGAGAGTCCAGCAATTTAGTTTGAAACAACGCGGAATGGAGAGATTTCTTAGGAGAGTGAAAAGGGCATTAGTACATGAATCCTTTTCAACAGAAGAAAGAACACTGGACATGAAATTTTCCCACAAACAGAGCAATAAAAGTGAATTCTACCTTATCTAACTTAGAAAATTTCACTAGAAATGAATATGAAATGAACTATGAAACATAAAAAGATACATACGAAACATAAGAGACACATTTGCTACACTCACAACCACATGAATCTCATGAAACAAAGCCGCTGCCTTTAATTAATCCTATGTAAAAACGTACAATGAAGAAACAAAGTTTCTTTCCCACAGTCTCCCAGAAGTTACAAGCCAACCAACCCTTTGCAAATGGCTTGCATGCAATAAATAGGATGTTCCATGAAGAGATAGAACACCCAAGGGTTGGGGAGTTACTCGAATCATTACAAAATGGAGGTGGAAAGCCAACCATTAGCTACAGGTGCAGCGTTACAAACATGACAAATGGCTTGGGTGACTGTTTGCCTTCCTTTGCCACTTGGATAGAAGCCAATCTAGAGTGAAAATACTTTAAATGACACCTTAGGTGCTGAAAAAGTGAAGTGTAGATGAGCTTTGGAGAAGTTGCGAATCGAAATTTCACGAAACAGAGGTAAATTGGGCCTTTTTTCCTATATGCGCCGCGCCACTTTCTATATGCACTGTGCCACTTTGGAGCCTGTTTGGAGGCACTTGCATGAGTCCAAAATGTGCCCAAGTGTGCTCGTTGGAAATCCTATCCTGTCTACTTTCCAACCCAAGTGGAATTTTTAAATTTGGTGCTCATTGGCCCCTCTAAATCTTCATTCTCCCAAGACTGCTTCCTGTGTGTCAAAATAGGGGCAGAGAGGTCATTTTTTGGGTGTTTTTGACCTCCTGGAGACTCAAATCATGCCCAAATTTCTTGCCCAAGTACCAGTAGTGGTGATTTTTTATGCTGAATCCACAAATGCAAGCCATTTGTCATTTGGAGCTCCCAATCCGCGGCGCAGCGCACAGGGAGAAAAAACCTGTGTTTTGACCAAAAAATTTCCATGTGACCAAAATTGTCCCAAATTTCTGGAAATTTGGGCTTGAGGTCCTCTAAGAGGCACTATGCTGGGCCACAGAAGGTTAGCCAAGATTCGAAGCTGATATTGATCTTTTTCCTCTTTTGCCTCTTTTGTTGCTTTGCTCAATTTTGCCTTCAAGCTCCTTATCCGGGCCTTTGCACTCAAGTTCCGTGCCCTGTAATGATAAACCATCCTCCTCAGTATGGTTTTGTCTCTGTCGGCCTTCTCCAACAGCTTCTCAAGGTGTATATTGATCCGCTCTAACCAGGACTCACAATCATTGTTGATCTCTTGCTCCAAGGTAGTGAGCTCGATCCTCCTTTGTTGGGCAGCTTGTCGATTCTCACGGATGCTTTGAAGCTCCATGATCTCATGCTGGTCCTCAAGCTGCTTGTTCCTCTGCTCCAGATACATGATGATACATTTGGCCCCCTCCACATTGAGTGACAAGTCTTAGATCTCCGTGTTTGGCTCCTGAATGGTCATCCGTAATTTGGCATTCTTCACCTCTGCATCATCATCCTGAATGAGGATGAAATCAGCCTCCTGTTCACCTGATGGCCCCTCATCATGCATGGGCTTCTTGCCCTTATCCTGTACCTGTGTAGTCGATGCCGGAAGCGAGGCCCCTTCCACCCTGGGTGGAGATAACACTCGCTTTGCTGCTGCAAATAAGTGCCTACTGCCTCTCTGATATGTAACAAAAACTGGCATGGTAGTGGTCTCATGGCGCTCATACTGATGAGAAGGACCACCCATCTCCTGCTCTGGCTCTGATAGTACTTGTGAAGTGCTGAAGAAGTCACGGGAGATGAAGTCCTCCCAAGCAATGCCCCGCAATCCCAACTGATGGTCCACCAAAATCCGGATAAGAGCAAAGTGATAAACACTGTTAAGCTGCTGCTGAGGGGTCTTATGCTACATGAAGGTGTTCATCCTCTCAATGTTCCTCTTGGCATTATGATTCAAGTGTTGTTCTTGATGGAAACTCACTCAGAGGTATGATACAAGTGTTGTGATTGATGGCAACTCATTCAGATGACACATCAGAATGCAGCAGGTCAAGAGAAAGGTATTCGCAGGTTGATCGTGATGAAAGTGCGTATATACGCAGGTTAGCGGAGAAAAAGGCACGTCCACACGTAGGTTCACAGAAGGAAAGGTGTGTACATGTCGGAAACCATGGTTTTGGTCTGTGTTATTTGATCCATGGTATTTGGTTCGAAATGACGACCCCAGGTATTGGGTCCAAGGTATTGGTTCTACATGGTTTTGGACCATGGTATTGAGAGAAGCCTAAACCTATATAAGGAGAATATCATTAGGCCAAGTAAAAAAAAAAGGTGTGCAAGTGATGAATGTCTGATGAAGTGTGAGATCCAGATGCTAGTTATGGGTTGGTGATGCCTTGCTTGATCTGAACCAAGGTTGCACTCATATGGAGGATAATGAACGATGGAACGGGATCTCAAGGCTTTGAATGATTAGCTTTATATGGTTTATTGTATGACAGACTAGATCTATTGACGCATGTTTATTGTATGAATGTTATGATCTGGGTATGACTGATGTTTGGAACAACTGCAATGTTATGAGTAAATATTTGCAGATCTGTACGCGGGTTGGCTTTGGTAAAATCGCGTATGTACGCGGGTTTGGTTCATCATAGTAGCATATACATTATATTGGAAGTTGCAGTTGGATTTGGTTATTGTGGCAGACTTCTGTTGTCTGTTCTATGTTCTGGTGAATGTATTATTGACAGGTTTTCAGTGTTTCAGTATTGGGTGATTGAGAGAGTGGTGATTCAGATTATGATGTTGTGCTTCATTGATCCAGTATGAAAATGTATGAAACATGGTCCCTAGAAGAAAGAGAAGGTCGTAGCCTTCTGTAGGCCAGCACCTACGTACTAGTATCTTGGCTAGTGCAAGAGCTAAGGGGATTGTAGCTCCATTCCAGGAGAAGCTGGAAAACGAGAGAGGGTTGTAGCTCTCTGCAGGTTACAGCCTGCGTACTGGTAAAGGACTGCACCAGTACATTGTAAAAGAAGTTTCTTATTAAAGGAAGAAAGAGACGAATTGCAGCAGGTGGTTTTCACCCACATTGGGTTTCCACCTTATATCATCGTGTTCATGTGTGCTCTTTATGTGTGATGATCTGTACTGTTTTACTACACCTGATTACTGTTAATATGGTTAATAATGTTTTGATGCATTTACTGAAGATAAGCTAATTGAATAATAAGATTACTGCATGTACGCTAGTTGCATTTATCACAGTCGTGTATATACGGGGATATACTGAGCTAAAGCCGTGTATATGAATCTGAGTATGGAAAATGAAAAGTATCTGATTTGATAATACTGATTCACCCCCCCCTCTCAGTATTATTTCCAACAATTGGTATCAGAGCAGGTCCTTTGGTAGAAGCTTGACCGCTTGAAGGAGATCCGTAGAACAATGGGAAAGAAAGCGCGTCAAAAGAAGAAGACATCTCAAAGGAACAATGACAACCTGTTGGTGAGTGGAAGCAAGTATTCAGATCCTGAATCACCTCAGATTGAAGATGGACAAGCCAATGAAGCATCAGATAAAATGATAGATCAAGAAGATCTACCTAGCAAAAGGGAGAATGCCCTCAAAGACGAAATTATCAGCTTAAAAGCTCAGCTGGAATGTGCTTTTAGAGTTTGTCAAATGCTGCAGGTGCTGAATGAAGAGCAAGAAAATGAGATTCTCAAACTAAGGCAACAAGTGGAAGAAGGAAGAAAGTCTGAAGATACCTTAAAGAAGCAAAGTCTGGAAAAAGAAGAACAACATCAAGTTGAGGTAAATATCTTGAAAGGTAAATTAGAAGAAAAAGATAAACTATTACGATTTCAAGATAGTACTAAGATCTTGGATGATATTCTTAGTAGTCAATGGTCTCCTTCTATTAAAACTGGTCTTGGCTTTTATGAGTCTATTGAAGGTGAATCTAGTTCACAATGTAAGACAAGAAACTCGAATGCAAAATCTGAAAGGCTCAACAAGGAGATGAAAGGACAACCCCATCAACAGCCAAGGAAAGAATTTCCTCAAATAAAATCTTTTGCTCCTAACTATGGAAGTGATAGACAATTATTTCCTCCACTAAATAATGTTGAATTCTATGTATGCCATAATCATGGACATGTTGCAGCTAGATGCAAAAGTAGAATGGTTCAAGACCATCACACAAAAATATCTTCACGTTCCAGGTACTTCAAAGGATATTGTTTTTCTTGCAATATGTTTGGTCACAAAGCTGTTGATTGCTACAAAAGAAATAAGAAGCATATAAGATGTTATGCATGTTACAAACTTGGACACATAGCAAAGGAATGCAAGAGAAGATTGTGGACACCAAACCAAAAGAAGAAAACATCATCACAGTTGAAGATATGGAAGAAAAAGGAAGTACAGCCAGAAAGATGTGGCATAGCAGAGTACACAGACATGACATATTCAGAGGTAGCTGGAGGTGTGGAACATTAGTGTTCCAAATCTCATACATGGGTTTCATGAAGACAAGTTGCGCATATACGCGAGTTATATGCTGTAGAGTCACATATATGATGTTCTGAAGAAAACAACAGTACAAAAGTCTGATATGGTTCAGTCATTGTTTTGATGATGGCATGGCACAGGTTCAGGGGGAGCATATACTTCAAATAATGCATTGTTGGCATTATGGTTAGAAGTTCTTGGTGATGATGCTTATCTTGCTTGACCAAAAGAATGGATTGCAGGATTACAGATTTGGATGCTAGATGCTTATAATGTAGATCATATGGTGTATGATAGCTGCTGATAACTATAATGGTCTTGTTTAGGTCCTTGGTCTTTGTGAGTCATATGATATACTTTGTTACCCCACTATGCATGGGATGGATAATGTAATGGTTCTTGTTGTTGAGTCATGTATATGTACTTGGTTGTCATATGTAAACAATTGGTATATCCGCACTTGGTTGGGTGATGGATGTATGTATAGAGTCATGTTATGCTTTTGCAGATCGTGCATGTGCTCAGGGGGAGCATGGATAGATTGGTACATCTCGGCATATACAAAGGGGGAGCTCAATCAGAGATTTCAGCAGATACTCAAGGGGAGTATGGACAATAGATGGAGATCAAAGAAGAGAATATCTTGGTCCGCCCTTTTCCCTTGATGTCAAAGGGGGAGAGTGACTTGGTGTGGTGGTTGCCATCAAGTCTAAAGGGGGAGATAGTTGGCATTATGATTCAAGTGTTGTCCTTGATGGAAACTCACTCAGAGGTATGATACAAGTGTTGTCCTTGATGGCAACTCACTCAGAGGTATGATACAAGTGTTGTCCTTGATGGAAACTCATTCAGATGACACATCAGAATGCAACAGGTCAAGAGAAAGGTATACGCAGGTTGACCGTGATGAAAGTGTGTATATAAACGGGTTAGCGGAGAAAAATGTGCGTACACGTACACACGCAGGTTCATAGAAGGAAAGGCGCATACATGTTGGAAACCATGGTTTTGGTCTATGGTATTTGATCCATGGTATTTGGCTCGAAATGACGACCCCAGGTATTGGGTCCAAGGTATTGGTTCTACATGGTTTTGGACCATGGTATTGAGAGAAGCCTAAACCTATATAAGGAGAAGATCATTAGGCCAAGTAAAAAAAAAGGTGTGCAAGTGATGAATGTCTGATGAAGTGTGAGATCCAGATGCTGGTTATGGGTTGGCGATTCCTTGCTTGATCTGAACCAAGGTTGCACTCATGTGGAGGATAATGAACGATGGAACGGGATCTCAAGGATTTGAATGATTAGCTTTATATGGTTTGATTATGGATAGACTAGATCTATTGACGCATATTTATTGTATGAATGTTATGATCTGGGTACGACTGATGTTTGGAACATTTGCAATGTTATGAGTAAATATTTGCAGATCTGTACGCGGGTTGGCTTTAGTAAAAGCGCGTATGTACGCGGGTTGGCTTTGGTAAAAGCGCGTATGTACGCAGGTTTGGTTCATCATAGTAGCGTATACATTATATTTGAAGTTGCAGTTGGATCTGGTTATTGTGGTAGACTTCTGTTGTCTGTTCTATGTTCTGGTGACTGTATTATTGACAGGTTTTCAGTATTTCAGTATTGGGTGATTTAGAGAGTGGTGATTCAGATTATGATGTTGTGCTTCATGGATCCAGTATGAAAATGTATGAAACGTGGTCCCTGGAAGAAAGAGAAGGTCGTAGCCTTCTGTAGGCCGGCACCTACGTACTAGTATCTTGGCTAGTGTAAGAGCTAAGGGGGTCGTAACTCCCTTCCAGGAGAAGATGGAAAATGAGAGAGGGTTGTAGCTCTCTCCAGGTTGCAATCTGCGTACTGGTAAAGGACTGCACCAGTACATTGTAAAAGAAGTTTCTTATTAAAGGAAGAAAAAAACAAATTGTAGCAGGTGGTTTTCACCCACATTGGGTTTCCACCTTATATCATGGTGTTCATGTGTGCTCTTTATGTGTGATGATCTGTATTGTTTTACTACACCTGATTACTGTTAATATGGTTAATAATGTTCTGATGCATTTACTGAAGATAAGCTAACTGAATAATAAGATTACTGCATGTACGCTAGTTTCATTTATCACAGTCGCGTATATATGCGGATATACTGAACTGAAGCCGCGTATATGAATCTGAGTATGGAAAATAAAAAGTATATGATTTGATAATACTGATTCATCCCCCCTCTCAATATTATTTCCAACAATTGGTATCAGAGCAGGTCCTTTGGTAGAAGCTTGACTGCTTGAAGGAGATTCGTAGAACAATGGGAAAGAAAGCGCGTCAAAAGAAGAAGACAGCTCAAAGGAACAATGACAGCCTGTCGGCGAGTGGAAGAAAGTATTCAGATATTGAATCAACTCAGATTGAAGATGGACAAGCAAATGAAGCATCAGATAAAATGATAGATCAAGAAGATCTACCTAGCAAAAGGGAGAATGCCCTCAAGGAAGAAATTATCAGCTTAAAAGCTCAGCTGGAATGTGCTTTCAGAGTTTGTCAAATGCTGTAGGTGCTGAATGAAGAGCAATAAAATGAGATTCTCAAACTAAGGCAACAAGTGGAAGAAGGAAGAAAGTCTGAAGATACCTTAAAGAAGAAATGTCTGGAAAAATAAGAACAACATCAAGTTGAGGTAAATATCTTGAAAGGTAAATTAGAAGAAAAATATAAACTACGACGATTTCAAGATAGTACTAAGATCTTGGAGGATATTCTTAGTAGTCAAAGGTCTCCTGCTATTAAAACTGGTCTTGGCTTTTATGAGTCTATTGAAGGTGAATCTAGTTCACAATGTAAGACAAGAAACTCTAATGCAAAATCTGAAAGGCTCAACAAGGAGATGAAAGGACAACCCCATCAACAGCCAAGGAAAGAATTTCCTCAAAGAAAATCTTTTGCTCCTAACTATGGAAGTGATAGATAATTATTTCCTCCACTGAATAATGTTGAATGCTATGTATGTCATAATCATGGACATGTTGCAGCTAGATGCAAAAGTAGAATGGTTCAAGACCATCACACAAAAAGATCTTCACATTCCAGGTACTTCAAAGGATATTGTTTTTCTTGCAATATGTTTGGTCACAAAGCTGTTGATTGCTACAAAAGAAATAAGAAGCATATAAGATGTTATGCATGTTACAAACTTGGACACATAGCAAAGGAATGCAAGAGAAGATTGTGGACACCAAACCAAAAGAAGAAAACATCATCACAGTTGAAGATATGGAAGAAAAAGGAAGTACATCTAGAAAGATGTGGCATAGCAGAGTACACAAACATGACAGATTCAGAGGTAGCTGGAGGTGTGGAACATTAGTGTTCCAAATCTCATATGTGGGTTTCATGAAGACAAGTCGCGTATATACGCGAGTTATATGCTGCAGAGTCACGTATATGATGTTCTGAAGAAAACAGCAGTACAAAAGTCTGATATGGTTCAGTCACTGTTTTGATGATGGCATGGCATAGGTTCAGGGGGAGCATATACTTCAAATAATGCATTGTTGGCATTGTGGTTAGAAGTTCTTGGTGATGATGCTTATTAACATATCTTGCTTGACCAAAAGAATGGATTGCAGGATTATAGATTTGGATGCTAGATGCTTATAATGTAGATCATATGGTGTATGATAGCTATTGATAACTATCATGGTCTTGTTTAGGTCCTTGGTCTTTGTGAGTCATATGATATACTTTGTTACCCCACTATGCATGGGATGGATAATGTAATGGTTCTTGTTGTTGAGTCATGTATATGTACTTGGTTGTCATATGTAAACAATTGGTATATCCGCACTTGGTTGGGTGATGGATGTATGTATAGAGTCATGTTATGCTTTTGCAAATCGTGCATGTGCTCAAGGGGAGCATGGACAGATTGGTACATCTCAACAT
This sequence comes from Pinus taeda, assembly GCA_000404065.3. Taxonomy (NCBI): domain Eukaryota; kingdom Viridiplantae; phylum Streptophyta; class Pinopsida; order Pinales; family Pinaceae; genus Pinus; species Pinus taeda. Next base: position 28,099 of record APFE030715039.1, read on the forward strand.
ATACAAAGGGGGAGCTCAATCAGAGATTTCAGCAGATACTCAGGGGGAGTATGGAAAGTAGATGGAGATCAACGAAGAGAATATCTTGGTCCGCCCTTTGACCTTGATGTCAAAGGGGGAGAGTGACTTGGTGTGGTGGTTGCCATCAAGTCCAAAGGGGGAGATTATTGGCATTATGATTCAAGTGTTGTCCTTGATGGAAACTCACTCAGAGGTATGATATAAGTGTTGTCCTTGATGGCAACTCATTCAGATGACACATCAGAATGCAGCAGGTCAAGAGAAAGGTATACGCAGGTTGACCGTGATGAAAGTGCGCATATACGCGGGTTAGCGGAGAAAAAGGCGCATACATGTACACACGTAGGTTCACAGAAGTAAAGGCGCGTACATGTCGGAAACCATGGCTTTGGTCTGTGGTATTTGATCCATGGTATTTGGTTCGAAATGACGACCCCAAGTATTAGGTCCAAGGTATTGGTTCTACATGGTTTTGGACCATGGTATTGAGAGAAGCCTAAACCTATATAAGGAGAAGACCATTAGGCCAGGCAAAAAAAAAAGGTGTGCAAGTGATGAATGTATGATGAAGTGTGAGATCCAGATGCTGGTTATGGGTTGGTGATGCCTTGCTTGATCTAAACCAAGGTTGCACTCATGTGGAGGATAATGAACGATGGAATGGGATCTCAAGGCTTTGAATGATTACCTTTATATGGTTTGATTATGGATAGACTAGATCTATTGACGCATGTTTATTGTATGAATGTTATGATCTGGGTATGACTGATGTTTGGAACAACTGCAATGTTATGAGTAAATATTTGCAGATATGTACGCGGGTTGGCTTTGGTAAAAGCGCGTATGTACGCGGGTTTGGTTCATCATAGTAGTGTATACATTATATTTGAAGTTGCAGTTGGATCTGGTTATTGTGGCAGACTTCTGTTGTCTGTTCTATGTTCTGGTGACTGTATTATTGACAGGTTTTCAGTGTTTCAGTATTGGGTGATTCAGAGAGTGGTGATTCAGATTATGATGTTGTAATTCATGGATCCAGTATGAAAATGTATGAAACGTGGTCCCTGGAAGAAAGAGAAGGTCGTAGCCTTATGTAGGCCAGCACCTACGTACTAGTATCTTTGCTAGTGCAAGAGCTAAGGGGGTTGTAGCTCCCTTCCAGGAGAAGCTGGAAAACGAGAGAGCATTGTAGCTCTCTGCAGGTTGCAGCCTGCGTACTGGTAAAGGACTGCACTAGTACATTGTAAAATAAGTTTCTTATTAAAGGAAGAAAGAAACAAATTGCAGGAGGTGGTTTTCACCCACATTGGGTTTCCACCTTATATCATGGTGTTCATGTGTGCTCTTTATGTGTGATGATCTGTACTGTTTTACTACACCTGATTACTGTTAATATGGTTAATAATGTTCTGATGCATTTACTGAAGGTAAGCTAACTGAATAATAAGATTACTGCATGTACGCTAGTTGCATTTATCATAGTCGCGTATATACGCGGATATACTGAACTGAAGCCGCGTATATGAATCTGAGTATGGAAAATGAAAAGTATCTGATTTGATAATACTGATTCACCCCCCCCCTCTCAATATTATTTCCAACAGTTCCTGCATATGAAAAATGAGAGGTTCATCATCCTCACCCTAGTCAAGTGCATGAGCAACCTGATGTGATAGGCATATAGTCGAGAGAACCTCCCCTCACAGCTGAAGTACTTCATGATAAATTTCATGAGCGGAGCGTACTCATCTTTCAAATATCTGAATGGGAAGACTCTTCTGAGCTGACTCAAGAATTTGGCCTTAATGTAAGGCTCATAGTGTTGCCTATCCACCTTCTTCTTCTTATGCCACTATTCTCCAACATTTGGTATGCCTGTTGCCACTAACATAGTTTCGGGTGTCAATGTGAAGGTGACCCCAGCCAAGATAGACTGACCTCCATGTAGGTGAAGCACAAATAGACGGGCCAACTCGTGATGAACTCTAACATTTGCCACCCTTTGACAAAATTCAAAACATGCTAGGTGTTGGAAACATGACATGGTAAGAGGGCATACTTGTAATTCAGTGAGGGTAGTGGGCTCATCCCTAACATGTTTGCCACTCTTGTGATGTCTCCTGGGAGCCTGCTCTTCTGAGGATGAGTCACTTTGTGTCTCCAGCTCATACTCTGATGAATGCTGTGACACCATGACTGCTGTGTGTACTGTACTTAGGCTTCCCTTTGATGATGGTGTGAAGCTGGGTGCTCTTGTGATATCTATAACCCAGGGGAACAATGAAACAAAAGGGAGTATTAGGAGGGGAGTAATGTGATAGGAATAGGGGTTATGGGGAGAAGTTTGTTTAGGGATATGTAGGGGGTTTGGGTATTTTGATAGGGTAGGGTTTTGGTGTTTTGACAAGGTAGGGTTTTTGGGTGTTATGTTAACAAGTAAGAGGAGGGGAAGGGAATAAGGTTTGGTAGTGTTTTAGGGTAGGGATAATAGGAAAAATGAGAAAGGGAGGATAGGGAAAAATGATAGGAGAGGGAAAAATGATAGGAAAACAGAACCTTGGCCTCAATACCTCAATTATGCAACCCTAGCCACCATGGTTTTGATGTTTTTGAGTGGTTGGTCTTATGAGTTTTGTGGCAATTGAACATAGCCATAAACCACCATATCATTTATAAACTTTGATGAACAAGTCATGTCATAGAGCCTACATGTCAATTTGATCGGCTTCAGAAAAAATTTGAGGTGATTTGGCACTGTTTTGGCCCTTTGTGGGTGTGCGCCGCGCGCAAAACCTAGTACGTTGTGCCCTGGGTGTGCGTCGCGCATGTTGAAGATATACACTGAGGGGTAAACTCTGTGTGCGCTGTGCCCTCTGTGTGTGCCATGCCCTTGTGTATATGTGCCGCGCTCCTGGAAACTGCCTCCAACTCACTCAAACATGCACGATGCACACTCTAACCCTTTGCAATATCTCCCAATGAACTTGATTTGCACAATGGCTTTGATTTTGGTGAAAAATTGTATATAAAGACTTGGAAGTGATCGGTTAAATTTTTGCTTCTCCAAAAACCCATTTTTCTAATGTTATGTTTTGACACTTTTTCACTGACTTTAAAACACACTGATTTTCATTTTCCCTTTGAAATTTTAGCTCAGATGATGAAATTTTCAACACTCTTTGTAGGGATTGGATGATAGGACATTTGGCCACGGAAACCATGACTGCATCTGAAGAAATCAACTGATGACTTTTTTGAAAATTTTATCACAAATGACACTGTTTGAATTTTCTTCAAAACTCTTTTCTTCAAAACAGAGTTTTGAAGAACAGTTGAAGTCTATCAACATGACGATGAAACTCTCTGAATCATAACTGTGTAAGGGCCTCACTCTGGCCTGCATGGATTTGTTTGAAGACCAAATTGATGAATCCCTAGACCTAATGATCGAAAATGACTCTTGTCCATTAAAGGACCAGACCTTGACTCCCATGGACTTTGGTGATTATTGACAAAAGACCTGAGCCAGCAGGAGCTAGACATGAGGGGGAATGATTAGCATGACCTTTTCCATCAGATTATGGCATGCCCCTAGCGGAATGCAGCTAAGTGAATGGAGCAGGACACTTAAAAATGAAATGAATAAAGAGTTTTGATCTCTCACGGAGGACTGACCAGACCAAATATAACAGAGCCTAGATTCACCTCATGCTAAAGGAACGTAATCCTAAGATAACCACAAACCAAGCTTAACTTAGTAGCTAGCCCTACCAGGTTGGGAGAGGGATCTCTCCTTATGAATCTCAGTCAAAATGACTATATCATGAATCAAGATTTTATACTAGGCATAATAGCTCTAGGGTTTTGATTGATTATGTTGGTTTTGTGTCGGATCAGATGGAGCTAGGCAATTTGGGTCTGGGAAATTAGGTCGGGATGCAGGTTGTTCTATGGGACAAGGTAGGTATAGGCTTTGGAACTTGAAATATAGTGATGTGATATGTCTAAGACTGGTGAGGAACTAAGTAGGTCATGTAAATATCATGTATCATTCTCAAACAACAAAAAACATAGAATACTAAATGGTTTCCCAAGGTAGAGCACTATAAACAATGAATTCTACCTATCTATCTTGATATCATTCAGTTAGAAGCAGTGAAATATATTGTGGCATACATAAAACATGTGAAAAACTAATAATAAAAGAAGAAACTATGCAAAAGAATCATACCACAAGTATCCCATAAAATAGCTGCAACTCCTTTTAATTTCCTTGCCAAACTGCTTACAATGACGTACAATATTGTTCAGAGCATCCAAGTGAATGCAAACTCTACAAATGACTAAGAAAATACATAATATAGGCATCAAACAACTCATCCTGACCTTCAGAGGTCGAATCCATGAGAAGAAGGGTTGTTTCAACCATTTCCCAACTAAGAACTAGAATATAGGCAATCAAACAACTTGCCTCTATAAGTAAGGAAACTGATTCATTAGCCTCAAAACCACCTCTAACTAATGAATCTACCTTATAACATGATTTTAACACCATATTTACATTCCATTTCATTAATTACATGATTAAAATCATTCATGATGAGAGAGAAAACAAATCCACAGTCAAACCAGGCGAAATTTTGATTTTATGGGCAAACTAGTCAAAAGCATAGCGCCAATTTCCACCTTCTTTTGGAGGCCTTCCCCTTAAGAAAATTGAGCCCAAGATAGCTCATTGGAAAGGTATTCAAGTATAGTTTTTGGAAAAGTTTTAATATTTGAATTTGGAGTTCATTTCCCCCCTCAAAAATTGAATCTCTGAGGATTGCTTCTGTGTGTCCAAAATGAGGCAGAAAGGTCACTGTTTGGACCTTTTGGTGACACGGATTTGCTCCAAAAATTATAAAACTTTCCACAATGTATGTTCTCATCATGTTGAATCCAAAAATACAAAATTTTTCTCCATCTGATGCTCCAGGAAAAATTCGGCGCTATGCTTCTGGGCCAGTTTTCTATGTTGAAAATTTCAAAATTTTAAAAATGAAAAAAATCTCCAAAACTTGCCAAAATTTTGCACGGGACACCACCATCAACTGCTTTGATGGGCTAGTGAGGCTTCAGCTAATATTTCCAACCTATCTTGCTCTTTCTTGCCCTCTAAGGCTCTCCTCAACCTAGCTTTTAGCTTCCCAATCCTCATATTGCAAATTTTGTTGCAGGTCATGTAATGTTAGGCCATGTGTCAGAGTATCTTCCTATCCCTGTTGACCTTCTCAATTATTCCTTCAATATGTATTTTGACCCTCTCAAGCCATGTTCCCCTATAATTTTCAATCTCTTGCTCAATGGAAGTCAAAGTGACATGAGCCTCTTTGTCACTTTTCCTCTTTATCTTCAGAATTTCAAGTTCCATGAGGACCTGTTTATCATTCAACTGTTTTTTCTCCTGCTCTAAATATGTGATGATATATCTACCCCTTGCTATAGTGTCCATAAATATTTGAATCTGTGCATCGTTTTCCATCATAAGCATGTTTTGAGTTGTAGTTTCATCTTGGCTTTCTAAATCAATGATCTCTACTCCATGATGGGTATGGTGTTGTGGCTCATCATCATGCTCTTCTAACTAAAATTCCCTCTCTTGGTCATCATCCAAGTCATCCTCTAGTATCTTCTCCTTGCCTTTGCTCAGCTGCTCAACCTGTACCTATTTTGCCGATGAAGAAGGAAAAGCCCCTTCCACACCTTGTGGAGTAAACACATGTCTGGAAGCTGCAAACAACTTCCTTGACCCTCTCTGATATGTCAAGAACACCAGTATCTCAGTAGTTTTTATCTCTTGGTGTGCATCTCCTTTTTCCACATTAGTTGAAGGCCTAGCTGTCTCTTCATCATAGTCAGAATCACTTCCTCTATCCATTGAACTAATTGTTTAATTGCACAAACGTTGACAATGTAGATGGGACAATGTAAATGGTGTGAAGGGTATGCCTTAGGGTTTATGAGTGAATGTATGTGGTTAGAACAAAAACTATAAGGGTGAAAGGAGTGTTTATGGGACTGAAATATAAGTGATGAAAAGTAGGTGAGGATGGAGGAAATAATAAGTGAAAGGCTTGAGTTTTGAGGCAGAACAGTGAAATTAACAAAGAGATTAGAGTTTTATGGAGAATGATTAGGGTTTTAGTGAAATGAACAAAGAAATTAGGGTTTTATGGAGGAGGATTAGGGTTTAGCAATAAGAATGGAGGATAGGTTCAAAACATGAGATGGGCAATCTAGACACTGTATTGGAGGGAGTACTTACTTGCAAAACATGAAATTGGAGGAAATTTGATTGAAATTTGAAGTTTGGAGTGATTTTTGGCTTTGCTGGCCAAAGTGCAGCGCCACCATACAGAAGTGTAGCGCCTCCCTCAAAGTGCAACACTAGTTGTTTTTTTCACTGGAAATTTTGCCTCAAAGTGCAGCGCTGCCCTCAAAGCATAGTGTCACTTGCTCAAAGTGTAGTGACTTTTTCAGGCAACTTTTTGAGGCCTTTCTAATGTCCAAATTTGGCATGGGATAGCTCGTTGGAAATATTGTCAAGTCTACTTTCCATAACATCTTGAATATTTCAATTTTTGGTTCATTTGTTCTGTCAAAAGCTCAATCTCCCAAGATTGGTCAAAATGTGTAGAATGAGGCTGCCAAAATGCATAGTGTTGTTGCAGTCAACGTTTGAAGGTTTTCCTCAACTCAAAATTGAGCTCATGATAGCTCATTAGAAATATATTTGTGTCTACTTATCATTTGACTGATTAAGAAAGTCATTTGGCCATTCCATCTAGGAGAAAAAATGATTTTACCAAGGTCACTCCAGAGGTGCATTAACCCTCCTGAGGCAAATGATGTTTTCGACATTTCTCCCAAACCATGAAACCTGTGTAAAAATTGAAAGAGGTTTTTCCTCTTGGGTCAGTGATTGAAAAAAACATCTCTCAATTTTGTCAAATTCATATTTTCTTGCTCAGAAACACAGTTTGAAGAAAAACCATCCCTTATGTGTGGTGAATGGCTTGTTCCTTGGAATGACTTCTCGACAAATCATGGAGACCTGATGTTTGATGATACGAAATGGAATCATACCTTTTGATATCCCTTACGCCTCCTCTATTTAGATATCTCTCATCCCATAGCCAACCCTAGCTCAGTGGGAGAGGAATTTAGGGTTTTAGCTCTTGTTTCTCTTTTGCTTTTGCAGTTGAATTGGTGCTCATGATGACTTTATTTTCGTAGTAGCAGGTGCTTGGAAACATCATCAAATGCTTAGGAGCAGATGGGAACCAATATCACATATGGAAACATAAAATTACATAAGAAATGAAGATAAAAACAAAATACTATGTTTTAACCTCAAAACAAGTTTTGAGGTGAGAACTACATTAGGATTTCAATATGATAAATTATGGCTTTACCAATCATTATTTGCCTCCTCATGTCCTTGCTGATCATTATTGGCATGTAATTATTGGATTTGACCATGGTGGGACCCTAAAACCTAATGAGACCAAACCTTAAGACCTAATGAAATGAATTGCAAAGTGAACATGAGCCATGACTAAAATATATGAAAGAGGATCAGCAAGTACAATTTTGAGCGAAAATTTTGAAGAAAACCCTACCATCAGTGAATCCATGACCTAATGTAATGCAAACTCATCAGTATGGGACTCCTACTATGAAACGCAAAACAGCAAATTTTGATCACGGATGGCAGTGTGAAACACTGACACTAACATTGGCTCAATGGGGATGGTAGCTCCTTGGAGGTGCCAAGAACACCGTAGACCAAGTAGCCTTATCCATTGGGCATGGAGTCAAAAACTCAAACTGAAATGCATGACTGAAAACTGATGCCTTGACGACACAAAATGACTTTTACTCAACTAAAAACTGACTTGATACTAAAACACAACTGACAAACTAGAAAAGATGCTCAAAATGGAGCTTATTAAATAAAACCTACTCTAATTGTTCCATTAGTCACCTAATCAAGTGAAATGAAACAACCAATGCAAACAATTAAGCATTTTGGTTGCTATTTGAATTCTCTGAAAGTGCTTTTCTATGAGAAAGAAGAGAAAACTACTGCAATGCAACTCCCATGAAAACTTGTAAACATATCCAAATTTTCCTAGATTGAATAATATGGATTCTCTATCTGACTCCAAAAATACCGCATAAGGATCTTGAAATTCATGTGCACAGGGACTTAGCTCATCCAATGGATTACTTTTCTTCTCCTCATACCATGTATGCAAACTTTCATCTAAGTGTTGTGACAAGACTCTTGGTGAAACTGACAAAGGAACTGGCTGCCAGATCAAGTTTGTATCAATACTTTTTTCAAGCTCACAGTTAGCTAATGGAGAAGGACTTTGACTGCAAATATCATCCAACACATCAGCTATTGGATGATGAAAAACTTGAAAAGACTATTGCAACCCACTTTCTATTGGTTCCAATGAGATTGCATGATCTTCTACAAGCTGCTCATTTGAAGATATACTATGCGAAATTCCCTTCAAAAAATGAAATGATTCAAAACAGAATGGTACAGAATCATCTTGCATCATTTGATCATATGTTCCAACTTCCATGTCTTCATCTGAAACTTGAAAATCAATGGCATTCAGAGGCTGCAAATCTAGATATGAGAAGTCTTGAACAAGGATTTCATTGCCCTCAAGATGGTCCAGATTGAAACTTATCAACAATTGATTTCTGATTGCACGAAAGTTGTCTCTGATGAACCGAAACGAGGTAAAACAAAAAGGCAAAGATTCTTCACTTACTTCAAAATTTGACGCAATTTCCTCCTCACTTCCATAGATGATATGTAATGGTTGATCACTGTATTCGAGTTGCTAAAAGTGAACTTCCTACTTCCACAAACCAACTATTGATTTGTCTGCAAGACTAGCTTCTGTTTGGAGAACACAATCATCATCATACTAATCAAACATAGGGAAATCATCAGTATAAAACACATCATCAAGAATACATGTCATATCAATAGATCTCTCTTCTCCAAGATGATCTATAAAACAATCATTATCTGATATATGACAATTGGGATTCGAAAGAAAATGTTTTGGATCAGCCACTTGTTCTTCTTCAATCTATGAGCTATAGTCCTGAACATCATACTCATTCCTTATGGTGATATTTTGCATCATTTCTTCCACTGCACTTACCAAAATGTTGAGATTTACCTCTAAAGATGTCTATTCCTCTATATCTATGTTCTTCCCCTCTTCTTCCTTCGACTTTGCCCTTTTGATCAGCAGATTAGCCTCTATATCTACTGCACTATTTTGCATCTTTTCAAGTGTTGCAAGGTTCCTTTCCCTCGGCTGAAACTCCTTTTCCGGATCAAAGGCTTTCGGGTAGTGTAAGAGAGCAGATCTAGGAGGAGGTCTTATATTAGCAGGCATCGAACAATAAACTTGGTTAAATCTGGCAAAAAACTATTGTATTGTCTCCCCTGGCAATATTTTCAGCTGGTTATATTCTTCTAGAATCAAGAAAGGGTTTTTTCTGACCACCCACTTGTCGAGTAAAACTTTGACGAATTGCTTGAAATCTGAGATGCTCACATCAGGCACCCACTTGACGAGGAAAACTTTGACGAACTGCTTGAAATCTGAGATGCTTGCGTTAGGAAAGGTTTTGAACCAACTCTTGACTTTGCCTTGCAAAGAAAGAGGAAAAAGCCTAATACTAACATCCTCTTCATCAACTTCAAAAAGGTCAAGAAAAGACTCAAAATTCAATACATGTCTCTCAGCAGTGATGTTGTCACATTCGCCATCAAATCTTGGTAGATATAGGTAATGATTTTTAGGGAAAGCATGGGATATAGGAGGTAAAATCAGAGGCTTGTATCGATCTGGAATTTTACAAGGTGTAGGAGTATATACAAAAGCTATAGACTCAGTCTTGGTCTCCTGAGGCTCATCAGTTTGAAGACGGTCATCATAAGATCTGGAAGAAGGGTCTAGATCAAGATCAAAGGCATGCAAATATTTTGTATTCACAATCTTCCAAGGGAAATAATCACATGCAAGTCTAAGATCTTTTCTCAATACAGTATACTTCGTAAAGCCTTCTTGACATTCTCAGGAAAAGAGAAGAAATAATTTATAACAAAGAACATAATGTCTTAGATGAAATTCCAACTTGAATACCTGATCTTTCCATATTTTCCTTTCATGTTTTTGTTGGTTAGGTTCATCCTCCAGTGGAGTCCTTGTATCTGATCTCGAAACTGATTTGGAGACGCCAGGTGAATGATTTCAGCCTTCCGGCGTCTGATCGTTGTCCACCATCAACGATCAGATCTAAACTTGATACATTTTACTAAGGAAAATAACATTGCGTCTCCAGTATGGTCGCCACTATGTTAGAGCCTAGATTGACCTCAGGATGAAGGAAGGCAATCCTAGGATAACCACAAACCAAGCTTAACCTAGTAGCTAGCCCTACCAGGTTGGGAAAGGGATCTCTCCTTATGAATCTTGGTCAAAATTACTATATCATGAATCAAGATTTTATGCTAGGTATACTAGCTCTAGGGTTTTGATTGATTTTGTTGGTTTTGTGTTGGATCAGATGGAGCTAGGCAATTTGTGTTTGGGAAATTAGGTCGGGATGCAGGTTGTTCTATGGGACAAGGTAGGTATAGGATTTGGCACTTGAAATCTAGTGAGGTGGTATGCCTAAGACTGGTGAGGAGTTGAGGAGGGCATGTAAAGATCATGTATCCTTCTCAAACAACAGGAAACATAGAATACTGAATGGTTTCCCAAGGTAGAGAACTGTAAACAATGAATTCTACCTATCTATCTTGATATCATTCATTTAGAAGCAATGCAATAGATTGTGGCATACATAAAACATGTGAAAAACTGATAACAAAAGAAGAAACTATGCAAAAGCACCATACCACAAGTATCCCATAAAATAGCTGCAACTCCTTTTAATTTCCTTGCCAAATTGCTTACAGTGATGTAAAATATTGTTCAGATCATCCAAGTGAATCCAACCTCTACAAATGACTAAGAAAATACATAATATAGGCATCAAATAACTCATCCTGACCTTCAGGGGTCGAATCCATGAGAAGAGGGGTTGTTTCAACCATTTCCCAGCTTAGGGTTGTTGTAAAAATCCATCCCTTCGTACGAATAATCATTGACCACAATGAATTGTCTATGTAGCCACCCAAATAAGGTTGGTGAGAAACTGATCCTCGAAGAAACTTTGTAGTAATGGAATATGTTCTAGGGAAAAAGAGACCAAGATGGAACTATATCCAAAGTTTTTCAAATTTCCCTCTCTTGCTTTAGGAAAAGTTTCTTTCATATTGACCAACACTCCCTCACTCCAGTTGACAAGTTAACTTGGAGTAGCTCTTCTACAAGATCAAAACATATTTTTGGTTGTAAATCACTACATTTCTATTATTGCAAAGAGTTCTTTGTTTTCCTATATATGATGTTATGGTTTCATATATTTCAATACCATGTTGATCTATTGAATAAAGTGATTAGATGATGTTGCATAGATTTTTTGGATCATTAGCTTGTGTTATCTGACTATGCAAGTTCTAATAATAGTGATCAAATCTAGGATTGGGGCATTCAAGCCAAGGAAGGAATGAAGAAAATGACAGATTCCGGGTAAGCTTCATCCCGTTATCTATTTGCTTTAAGGATAACATTAGTCTCTTTGTCTTTATGTTGTTTTAGGTTAGTCCACCAGTCCTAGGGAAGATACCTTTGTTTGTAATCATAGATTTTGCATAATAGTAAGAAAAAGAAACAAACTAGAAGAAAACCACGGAAAACCTATAGCAATATGACACCACAAAAAAAGTTGTATGGCCATACACTAGACATAAAAAAAATTATAAATCAAGCACAAAAATATCACAAAAGACCAAAGGAACAAAATTCCCAAAAAACACCATGATTCAATCCCCATGGGTTCCTAATGCTTCCAAGAGAAATCTCAACGCGATCCTTCTTCAAGATTACATGGCAATCTATTTTTCCATCTAATTCCCTACATTGTACTGCCATAAACACACAATTGTCAGTTTGTATTTAAACATAACAATATACCAATTACCTTACCTTATTATGCGAAACATGCTACCTTGTAATTGAACACATCCATGCCATCTCTCAAGGGACTCCAATTCCCTTGACGGATCCAGCTACAACTAGAAACTAGCTAAGACACCTGCCAAATACATGTTCATGAATATAGCACATATGCATATAATGTCAAACAAAATGAAGGTTAAGAAGAATTTTTGTATTCATGCAAAGCACTCATTGACTTGGAATCGTGGTTTCCAAACATAGCCAAAGGAATTCTCACCCAATTCCTTTTTTTTACCTTTTACCTTGCTACAATTGAGTCTTATTATGTACTATCACATCACCCAGTTGTTAGTTATATAAAAAAATCAGCTATTACCTTGTCATGATAATACTAAGCATGTTTCCCTACGTCTCTTCACACATGTCATTCACATGTTCCAAAGATCAAGACATCATGTCTATAAATTTGAAATCAACCTTTACAAAGACTAACAACCATGTCATAATCAACTCGTAGTCATAAGTCATAATACTACAATTAGCACCCACTTACACTCAAGTACATATCAGTTGTCTAAGAACATTTTGTGTTAGTACAACCATATTAATACGATAGCATTCCTTCATGAAATCTTATAGACACATACTCATATCATGCAATTAATCAAACATTCAGACAACATGTAACGTACCATGTTAGATAAACCAAATAGATGACATAATCAACTCATACCTCAATGTATCTCATGGGATGCTATCACATCTACTCAAATCAATCTAGATTAATACGACACAATATCATAAATATATCAACTCGTGCCTGAATATCATGACCATGACCATTTGCATAGGCCAATCCAGACTAGCACAATACATATAACATCAAGATCTTAGCTGCAATGACCATAATCATCATGCATATGATTGCAGCGCATATAACAACAAGTTACTATCATTCATGACTATCTGACACATGCATATGACCACACTAATCAACTAGCATATACTCTTACATGCACTAGACCTAAGGGTAAGAGCATGCCAAAACTAGCAAGGAAATAATAGATGCAACTTGATACCTGCAAGTAATCATATTGTAGCTACTTGATCCAACTCTTCCTTTCTTGATCTTTACTTCCCTTTTTATTTCTTGCCCTTCCTTTGCCTTCCTTGTTGAATGCTCTAAGTGTGCAAGAGTATGAGAGAGAGAGAATAGAGAGAGAGCTCCAATCTAAAACTGACAGAAGGTTAAATTAACAAAATCCATGATCTAATCCTCACAAGCATATTTATTAATGAGGCCTCTATTTTCTTCAATTTCCATTATTTTTCCTTCAATTTCCTACTCACATGCGACCTGTGACATTTCACCTTCCTTTTCTCCTATTTCCATTATTTTCATAAATAAATGTCAATTAATGCGCCTTTCATATTCAAAGCCTTTTTCATTGCCTTTGCCAATTTCCCCTTAGCCATAATAAACCAAATGAGCACCCACTAGGATGTTTTACCCAACATTCAGCTCAGAATACATGTCCCATGACCTTGGTATCATATGTTTTTACATGGAAATACAACAAGGGGTTGTTACACAAGCAATAATTTTTATCATTGTTTCCTTCACTTTCATTCAACCTGTTCATCGCTGATGTAAGGAAAGGGTGAAGGTGCCATATCTATTGTCTTCTCTATTGCCTCATTATTGGTTAGATTACTAGCTGAGCAATAGGTAAAAAATATTAGCACATGCATTAGACATATATCATAGAGGTATTAGTAATGTGATGCATGTATGTTCTGGAGCAAGGCTTCTTGGGAGTGGGACTGGAAGCAGGAGTGGGGAATGGCATTTTCAAAATCTCCCATTTCGAGAATGATTTTGGGAGTGAATTTTGTATAATATATATATTTTGATGCGTATATGTCAACAAAAGCATGTAGACTGATCAATTTGTGATTAAAAATCATAAAACCATGGATTAAAGCATATAACATTATTCATCTAGTAGTTATAATTTTCATCAACCGCGGGTCCACAAATTACAAAATCTCATTTATATAGCATGTAAGGGTGCACAAAACCAAAGTAACATCAAGTGCAATCCATCTATGAACCGAAAATACATCAACAAATAGGCTCTAATTGGCATCTAGCATCCAAAAATATCATGCTACAACAAATACCCTCATATCATAAAATTGTTGTCTATATTTGGATCTTTGTCATTAATATCACCCTCTAAGCATTAACTTAAGATAAAAAAATGTAACATGTCAAGTCAAGATTTTGTTTAAGTGATGGGTTTATTTTTAGTAGGATCATGATAGAGGAGTTCGACAACCAATTTCACTAACATCAAGGTATATATAGGGTTTGGTGTTATTGATTAAATATTATTTCCATACCTAGTACATGACAAAATCAAATGGAAACATTGCAATTTCCCCAATCCTGAAATCCCAAAAAACTAATAAGTATACTAGATTTTGAGTGAGATCTAAAGCTCAACTTTCTCCATATGAAATACAATGAGGTTGGAACCACTCTCAAAGATCTCGAGTCATTTCATGATAATGTTAAAAATTTAAGTAAAAGGATGAAAATTAAAGATAAAGGAGATTCATGTCACTTTTACTTTAAGAATTTAACATGATCATAAATTTCATATCAATACTAGGGCCATAGGCTTGAATATTATGCTACTATGGACCTAATATTACCATAGTGTTTTTCTTTTACCTCTCACTCTTAATACTCCCACAATACGCATGAACCTTTATTTCTCTAGCTCGTTTGTTTTTTTACTGCGCGTGGCAAATGTATTCTATAAACAACAACTTATAATGCACATATTTCTATACAACATATAAAAACCCTTTAACCCCTATTATATGCTCAATATATTATTGCATCTTTTCCTCATTTTTTATGCCCCAATATGAAATCACATGGTATAGTATTTCTTTGTTAGTCAAGACCCCATGTGTCAAATTCCCCCGATGGGGGTGACTATACCTTAGATGAGGGGGTATCGGGATCCCCATCCCCAGCCATATGTTCGCCATGTAATTGGTAAAGCGGGAATGTGGTGGGCACTCTGCCTGATGTAAGATTATTCTAGAGAATGTTTTGATATCTATTATTCTTTGGCCTAGGAATGATTGTGTTCGACTGTGGAGGGAAATGAGAAGGGGAGTTGTGCACTCTGGTGATGATTATGGTAGTAGTTTAGTCCTATGATGAAATTCAAATGACCAGGGAGGTGAGGAGGTAACGTTTGAAGTTTACCCTATGAATGTTATTGTGCGTAAGATTTGATTTGGGACCTAGGAGAGGAGGTTTCTAGTGTTTATGCTTCGATGGGTGGTAGGCTTCCTTTCACATGACTGCCCCTGCTTTAGTTGGTATCTCTCTTGCAGAGTTAGTGGCATCACCCGGGTCTGTGAATGTGGGTAAGGTGTTTCCTCTTAAGCTGGCTTTTTTTGTTAGTGTCTCATTCTCTTCTGTTAGGATATTCCGACACATAGGAAATAGTTAAGTTCAACTTGGTTTAGTATAGAGTTAGGTATAGATTTAGGTAAAGTGTGTTTCTTTACCGTTGTGCATTTTGTAACTTACAATCCGACGGTCACGATATGTAGTGATCCGA
>APFE030715057.1:9658-52002 GCA_000404065.3 Pinus taeda
CTCTCTATCTCTCCATCTATTTCTTCTTCCCTCTTTCTTCCTATCTCCCTTACCCATATAGATTTGTCTATTTCTTTCCCTATCTCTCTCCCTTCCTCCCTCCCATCCTCCCTACCTACCCCTCTCCCTCCCTGCCACCCTCTCCCCCTCTCTCTCCCTCTATATCCCCCCCTCCGACCCTATCTTTATCTCCCTCCCTATCTCCCTCTCTCCCTCCATTTTTCCCTCTCTCTCTTCCTATATGCCCCCTCTATCACTATATTTATCTCCCTCCATCTCTAATTATATCCCTCCCTACCTAACTAAAACCCTCACTCTCTCCCCTCCCCTCTTCTTCTCTCTCTTCTCTCCCTCTCTCCATATCATTCTCTCTCTCCATATCTATATTTTTCTATGTGTCTCTTTCTTTTCGCTACCCTTTCTCTCCCCTCCATCTCTATCTTCATCACTCTCCTCTCCCGTTCTCTATCTCTTTATCTCAACTCCATATTTCTCTCTTAACACCTATCTATATATCTCCCTATATTTATCTCTCTACCACCCCTCTCCCGATGACCCCCCTTATCTCCTTCTATCCTTTATTCGTTCTCTATATCTTCCCTCCCTCTCTCCCTTTCTATTTTCTCCCTCACTCTCTCTCTCTCCACCCCTCTCTCTACATATTTTTCTCTATCTCCCTCCTTCTCTTTTTTCCTCTCTCTTCCTTACTCTTTGTGTGTGTGTGTGTGTCTATCTTCCCTCTGGCTCTATATCTATCTCACACTATCTCTCCTTCTATCTATCTTCTTTTAAATTGCACATGATCTCTCTCCTTCTCATCCCCATCACTCTCTCACTATCCATCTCCCTCTGCCCCCCATCACTCTCTCACTATCCCTCTCCCTTTGTCCCCCATCACTCTCTCTCTCTCTACATCTCCCTCTCTCTTAGTATCTCTCTTCCTCCCTCTCTCTATGCACTTCAACTCTATCTTTATCTTCCTTGCTATGTCCTTATATATTTATATATCTAACCACCACCCTTCGCCCCTCGAGTATCCGTCCCCATATATATATTTCTCTCTATCTCTCTCCCTCTTCCTCTCACTCTTCATCTCTCTCTTTCTCTCTATCTCTATCGTCGTCCCTCTCTCCTTATCTCCCTCCCTCCCTAACTACTAAACTACCTCTCTCCCCCTTCCTCTCTTTCTTTATCCCTCACTCTCTCTCACAATAACGCCTTCACAACCTCCCCCCACGCTCTCTCTTCTCTCTCTCTCTCTCTCTCTTCTCTCTCTCTTATATATTATATATATATAACTAATATAAATAGTCTTCTTCCCTCTCTATGTCTTCTTCCATCTCTCCCTCCTCTCATCATTACTCCGCGCTCCTCCGGTGCTCTCTCATTCTTCCTTCCTTACCTGCCTTTCTATATTTCCTTATCCATCGCTCCCACTTGCCACCTTTTTTTTTTGTTTCACCCTCCCTCCTTTCTTCCCTTAGTTCATCCTTTATAAGAACCCCCCTCCAACACACACACACACACTCTCTCTCTCTAACCTCGATATATATCTCTATATCCCTCCCTCTATCCTTATCTCTCTCTCACTCCCTCACTCCCTCACTCCCTCCCACTCTCTCATTCTCTTCCCCTCCCCCAACCCCCTTCATCTCTCTCTCTCTCTCTCTCTCTCTCTCTGAGGTCTTTCTGAATCCCTCTTTCAAAACAACTCCCATAAAACTATGTCTCTTTCATCCTCCCTTTCTCTCCCACAAATCTCTACACCCCCCCTCAATGTAACAAGATTTGATTATTAAGTACTTAAATGTTGCACTAATGGAAAGATATACATTATATTTTTCATGAAATATAACATACCAATGTTAGGAAAACTCAAAATTCATATAGTTAAACACAATCTCTATAAATAAAAACTATATATTTGGAAAGCTAAGTCATTTTTCTACATTTCCTCTCATTACACCATCTTCAAATTCATTGCGTAAGTACCTATATTCATCCCTTGAAGTTAATATATTGTTTTGTTTTCAAGATTTGCATTACCACTAACTCGTCATGGCAAACCATCATTAATTTGCACCCAATCTCCATATTGTTTTCTTTTCTTTTCTTTATTTATTTTTAACACCAATATATAAATAATATTTCATTTCCAAACTATATAAATCATTTTTTCAAATATAAAAATATATGATTGTTTAAATGTGCCAAGAGGCACTCTACAACTCAGTTCGGGGAGGGGAGAGTAGTTGATGTCATGTAATGTTACATTCTAAAATAGAAAAACAATATTTATATTAACAAATAAAAAAATAGTAATAATAAAAATTTCTTTTAAAGTCGGCTATTAATAAATGCTTCAATTTTTATCTTAATTTTACATCAAGACAAAGTAATGGAACAAAAAAAAATGGGGAATACATGTAATTCCTTCCTTTGTTTTGGATGTGAGGAAGATGTGAATTGATATGTTGTATTTAATTTGAATTGATATGTGAATGACATAATATTAATATATACTATAGAGTATATATATATATATATAACTATACTATATTAGTATTATTAATATTATATCATATAATATATATAATATTATATATATAGAGAGCGAAGAGAGAAGAGACGAGGTCATGAACTATGGATGACGAGAAGGAGGAGAGAGAGGGAGAGAGCTTCTTATTCCATTAATACATGCTTTCTAATTTAATGTATGAGGAAGATTTTGTAGTTTGTTCAATGGTTAATATAGAGTTTACTTGTACTATTTTAATAACAAGAAAGATTCAATGGAAACACAGATAGAATATGTAAAGTAAATGAAAAAAATGATGGTTATAGGGTGTTGTTCAAGATGAATGAGATTGTAATTCCTTTCATTGGTACGTGTTTTTAAATAGATTCATATGCAACATTTTTTTTTGTAAGCTAAGAAATGAATTTCATTCATTCACCTATAAACATGCAGGTTATATGATGGGACCAACCCAACGTTGTTCGGATTAATCAATAATTAAATGATTTAAGTGTGATTTCGTTGTGGATTAGTTTATGATTACCAATCTCTCAGATTTTTCTGGAAAATGATAGGTTGCATTTATGTGTGCAATCAATAGTGTGTACTATACCTCGGGTCGTCTGTCCCCCTCTTCGTTTCATGCCAAAACTCTTCCTCCGTCGTTCATTCAACCATTTTTCACTTGTTCACTCAGGGTTTGCTCTGATGTGGTTTTGCTACTTGTGAATGCAACTACGCTGAAACTGCTCGGTGCGCCTTCTGGTTTTTTCCTGGTCTGGCAGTGTCACTCTTATACTTGCTTGGATAATCTTTGGTCCTGGTTCATTGGGCAACCAAAAATGGTTTTGCCGCCACCTGTGTAAGTAGATTTTTGTGCTCTTTTTGCAATTGTTTCAACTGGTCTTTACTCCACGAGCTCGGGTTCTGGTATGAGGTTGTCTTTCTTTTGAAACTCGGTGGGTTGGCATGCACTCAGGTTTCGAAACAGTGGCACTCTCCGGTATTCGGCTTCAATGCAAGTAGCCTCTTCTATCCATGATTCATTTTTTCTTTTCCATTCTTCTGTTCCTAATGTGGCCGCTCCTTTGTCTCGGCTGTTGGTTGGAATTCGAGGGTTAAAATCTTGTTCTTTATTCTCACTGTGAATCCTTCAGGTAGGGAAAATGTATCCCTCTTATACTCTTGCTCATGCACTTGTTTTGTTTTCCTCTGTCGACAAGTTGCTAACAATGTGTGTTGATTCTTTTGCAGGTGTTGGGGTTTGCAGTTGGGTATGCTTGGAACAAACGCGTCGGCCTTTGCCTGGTAGGCTCTGTCAACACAACTAGTCTTCAGTCTTTAGGATAGGCTTGTAAGATTGAGGGTTTGGTTTTCCTCAATGCTTAGTCAATGTTGTCTCTCCGCTGTAGCCAACGTCCTGGTCGTTTTGTTAGCATAGGCTTCCTCAGTTATGTGATTGTTGGCTATAATTTTTAATGTGTGGGAGACGTTTCCCAAAACCCTCACCTAGGGTTTGTCGACTGTTGGCTATGTGAATGTTTCCAGTTTATTCTAGAACACTGCGATGGATGCTCATACGTTTCATTTTATAATTTAAAGAAAAAACTTTTAGGGAAATGTTGATTTCGGTTTACCTTGTTTTTAATGATGATGATTGGCTGTCATTCCTTTCATTCTAGCTTCAACACTTTCGAATTACAATTGTTAATTTGCAACTGTGTTTGTAATTTTTTTTCCACGAATAGATAGTTGCTCTGGTAATTTGTTCTGGTGGTCGATTTCAAAGTTAAGAAGATAATGTATGGCTCATATGTGATTAACTCGTCCGATTTATTTGTCTGCATTCTTTCCTGTTTATTCAACGTCGATTTCTTCTATGGGATACAACCCCTAGTTCTAGAAATGCATATCCGTCTCGTTGTCTGGACTCTGTCTCTTAGAAAAGAAGAATTACATAAACTTGTCTGTGAGCATTGTATCGTTTAATCTGATATTCGGTGACTTAGATAGAAAAACAAAAAATGTTGTAGATACACAGATGGATTCGAATTGTCTGTTATTTTATTATTATTGCTTGAATGCTAAAAAAAATGTTGAACCCTTTCAATGGATTTTTCATGTACATTTGTAGTCTCTGTTCACAGTTACCTGAACTGTGTAGTTACTATTTTCGGTTGTAATTCTATTTAGTTACATAACGATGCTTGTATTTGGTTCTACTCTTTGACAAGATTTTACATCAAACACGTTTTGTTTTTTTCTCCAGAATGACAGAACAATTATTAAATCTCTATTGATTAAAGACAGACAAACTAATGACCCTAACCGACCAAACTGTCCCTAACTAGTACTGAAACTAAAACTAAACAAAAACTAACATAAAACAAAACCAACTTGTTAAGACAACTTCCATCTTGGAGGAGACCAACACCCAGTCATGGTGCCCTAGTTGGATGCTCCTGCATCAGGCTCCCGGGGTGAAAAAGAAATCATGACTCCGTTCCATGAGCTTCTCGACTGAAGAACCCACCTGCTCAATCTGCCTGACATCAAGCCACGAACTGTCCTCAATAGGACGGTTCTTCCACTTGACCAGGTATTGCAGATACTCCTTCTGTTGAGTTCATTTGGCCACCTGATTATCGAGGATGCTCTCGATCTCGAGAGGCTGAACATAAGGCATCTGTCTCATCCAAGTTTCTCCTCCATCCAGGGTATTCCGTGTAGGCCTTGTGGTTCCGTCTTCTTCTTATGGGTCAACAATGTAAGGAAACAGGTTTTCTACATTAAAGATGGGTGAAATGCCTACCCCTGGTGGTAATTGTATCTCATAGGAATTTGTTGAAAATTTTTGGAGGACTTTGCAGGGACTTATCTTCTTATACTTCAACTTATTGTATGCACCTCTAGGGAAGCATTCCTTGCGCAAATGTGCGAGGACCTCATCTCCTACATTGAACTGTAATTCCCTTCTCTTCAAATATGCTTTCTATTTATACTTTTGGCTTCTGTCCTGCAATTTAATTTCCACTTGCTCATGCAAATCTCTCATCGCATTAGCGAAATCTTTTCCATATGTGCTTCGCCTTTCTTACTGTCCGAGATCTCACAACTCATGCACTCCGTGAGGATGCATGCCGTATAGGATTTGAAATGGACTGTAACCTGTGCTACGATTAGGTGAGTCATTATAAGCGAACTCTGCCTGTGCAAGCACTCGATCCCACCTCTGCAAATTCTCACCAATTAAACTCCATAGTAGGTTTCTGAAACTCCTGTTCACCACCTCTGTTTTCTTCAGTTTGCGGGTGATAAGCAGAGCTGTAACTCAGCTATGTATCCATCTTCTTCCACAAGGTGTGCCAAAAGTGCCCTGTAAACTTCACATCCCTATCTGAAAGAATAGGCTTAGGCAACCTATGTAACCTGACAATCTCCGTGAAGAACAAGTGGGCCACATGAGTGGCATCATTGGTTTTTCTGCAAGGGATAAAATGTTCCATCTTCGAGAATCTGTCCACTACTACCATCACCGAGTCATAACCTCGCTGTGTCGTAGGTAGACCCAAGACAAAGTCCAAGTTGACTGAGTCCCACGGTCTGCTTGGAATAGGCAATGGTGTATACAGTCTCGTGCTTTGACTGTGACCTTTTGCCAACTGGCACACTTTACATCTGGTCACAAATCACTGTACATCCCTTCGCATCTTTGGCCAAAAGTAGAAATGACTGAGCTACTCGAGTGTCTTGTCTATGTTGAAATGTCTGGCTAGACCTCCAATGTGCTTCTCCTGAATAATGTTCTCTCTCAACGAGCAGTCAGGAATGCATAACTGTCCTCCTCTAAACAGCAGTTTCTCTTGCAAGTTGTAGTCCAACGAAGGACTGTTATCTCTCACCAAAGGATTCTGACATGCCTCATAGGCTTCTTTAAAATCTGTGTCAGTCTGATATAAATCTTACAAGTGCTCAAAATCCAGCACTTGTACAGTACTCTCCTGCAAAAGTAAGGCTCTCCTACTCAACACATTTTCCACTTTGTTGGCCGGCGTTGCTGATGTGTTTCAACACAAAGGCGAAACTCTACAAATATTCCACCCACTTGGCATGTTTTTGATTCAGCTTGTGCTGTTGCATCACATACTATAGTGCAGAATTATCTGAAAACAACACAAATTCATTTCCCAGCAAATAGTGCCTCCAGTGTTTTAATGCCTGCACAAAACATAGAACTCCTTGTCATAGGAAGAATATTTCTGTCTGCTTTCATTTAGCTTCTCGCTGAAAAATGCAACAGGTTTATCCTCCTGGCTAAGTACAGCTCCAATAGCTGTACCGCTAGCATCACAGCGAACCTGAAAGAGATTTTTAATATCTGGCATTCTCAGGATCGATCTTTCTGTGATCTTCTTCTTTAGTAGCTGAAAACCCCTCTCCGCTGCATCAGTCCATCGAAAATGTTGACTAGCCTTTTTAATGGTTTCCAACATAGGTGCACTAATTTCGCTAAAATTTCTTATGAATTTCTAGTAAAAACTCGCCAGCCCATGAAAACTACATACCTCAAATAATCTTTTCGAAGATGGCCAATTAACTATCACTGCAATCTTCTACAGATCCAACTTTAGCTCATTTTCTACTATTACGAAGCCCAAATAGATCAATTCTTTTTGCAGAAAAGTACACTTGTTCAGATTTATCAGTAGTTTATTCTGCTGTAATTTTTCCAGCACTTTCTGAACATGTCGAAGGTGCTCCTCCCTTGTCCTACTGAAAATTAGTATGTTGTCCAGGTACACTATCACAAATTTTCCGATTTATTCTTTCAGCATTTCATTCATTAACCACATAAATGTACTGGGTGCATTGCTCAACCCGAATGGCATAACCAGCCATTCATACAATCCCTCATTCATCTTAAAGGCTGTCTTCCATTCGTCCCCCTCTCGAATTCAAATTTGATGATACTCGCTCTTCAAGTATATCTTAGAAAAATATGTTGCCCCACTTAGGAAATCCATCATATCTTCCATTTGTGGCAGTGGGAACCTATACCGAATGGTTATTTTGTTGATGTCCCTCAAGTCTGTGCACATCCTCCATTCTCCTCCTTTGTTGGGAGCGAGAACCGTTGGAACTGCACAAGGGCTCAAACTTTCCTTTACCAATCCTTTGTCTAGTAGTTCCTGCACCTGATTCCTAATCTCTTCATTGTCCTTGGGGCTCATTCGGTATGCTGCCTTATTTGGCAAACTTGCTCCAGGTATGAAGTCAATATGGTGACTTATGCTTCTTATGGGGGGTAGTTTATTTGGCAAGTCATCCACCACTTTGTCTGTAAACTCTTGCAACATCTGCTAAATTTCTGGGGGTAAATCCAATACCTCTGTACGCAAAAGTACCATTTTTTCTCTTCTTACGACTGCATAACTCACCTCGCTATCTTGAACTTGTTTCAGAAACTGTTTTTTGCTGACCAACAATGCTCTTGGCTCACTTGTTCCTATTGTTCCTTCCTCCTTGATGGGCACAATCGTGTGCTTGATTCCATCCTTGACAAACTTATAGCAGTTTGTCAATCCATCATGTACCACCTTTCTATCATACTGCCATGGCCTGCCTAGCAGTATGTGACATACATCCATCGGCATGATGTTACAAATGACCTTATCCTTATATCTGCCTATTTGAAACTCCACCTCAATGTTCATCCACCAGCAACTGATGGCCTTTTTGCAGCCATGAAACTTTGTAAGGGGTGGGATGTTTCAATCACTTCAATTCCAAATTTTCCACCATCTCTGTGGCCACCACGTTATCTGTACTACCGTTGTCAATAATTAGCTTACAACACTTATCGTGTGAGTTTGTTCGGTGGTTTCTTTTGCTGGTTTTAACAACACCTTGTTCAACACGAGGGCTTCCCCTATTTCTGGAGCATTCTCTTCTTCTTGGGGAGGTTCCTCTGCTTCTTCTGGTTGTGCTACATACACACCCCTCTGTGCAGCTTAGTCTACCTCACGACACTCAAATGATCTATGTCCCCTCTTATGACACCTATAACATTGGTACCCAGCTCCTCTTCCTCGACCATTTCCCCTGCCTCGCTAATATGGTCCATCACCTTTCGCATTATCACCTTTATCTGCTGATTTGGAAGCTTTATAACTGCTACCTTCCTCATTACTATTAGCAGTCTGCCCTCTTCCATATGACTGGCCTTTTCCTCTGCCAGTTCCTCATCCTCTCCTGGCATTTTTCTTTCTAGTAATTTTCTCTTCAGCTTTCATAGCACTTTGAAACGCTTCTTCAATGTTCTTTGGAGATAGAATACTAATTTCATCTAAAATTTTTAGTCTTAAACCATTTACATACCTCGTTGTCTTCTTTGAGGTATCCACTGTATAACCGACCCTTAAGTTCACTCGATAAAACTCCTCAGTGTACTCCCTCACTGTCATTCATTTCTATTTCAGATTCTGCACTTGTCTGTTTAGTGCAATCTCATAATCTTTCGGTAGAAATATGTCCTTCAACTTGGCCACCATCCTTGACCAAATTTTGATCAACGACTTGTTCAATCTCCTTCTCTCTGTTTGGACACTGTCCCACCACAGGGCTGTGTGTCCCTTCAACTTCGTCGCAATGAACTTAAATCTGTGGTCTCACTGAACTCCTCACACTCGAAATACTTATCTAGCTCACTGATCCAATCCATTAGAACCTCTATGGACAGGCTGTCATCATAATTTGGGAGTTCTGGTTTGGGTTTACTGCTTGCCACTAAGACAGATCTCAATAGTCTCATTTCTAGGCCCTCTCCATCCGATCCATCTGTTGTTGCTTCAGCTTCCTCTTTGCTGTCATCGCCTACCTCTGGATCCCTTCTTCTCCCTGCTTCGACTGCCTCCAAACGGGCAGTAAGAATCCTGATCTCCTCTCTCAGTCCTTCCTCTGCTATCCTCCGAACACCTTTTCCACGACCTCTCCTTCCTACCTCCATTTCTTTAGTCAATTTCAGCTGCTCTGAGACCACTATGATGGGACTAGCCCAACACTGTTCGGACTAATCAATAATTAAATGATTTAAGTGTGATTTAGCTATGGATTAGTTCATGATTACCAATCTCTCAAATTTTTCTGGAAAATGATAGGTTGCATTTATGTGTGTAATCAACACTGTGTACTATACCTCGGGTTGCGTGTCCCGCTCTTCGTTTCATGCCAAAACTCTTCATCCATCATTCATTCAACCATTTTGCACTTGTTCATCGAGGGTTTTCTCTCATGTGGTTTTGCTGCTTGTGAATGTAGTTGCGTTGCAACTGTTGGGCGCACCTTTTGGTTTTTTCTGGTCCGACAATGTGACTCTTATACTTGCTTGCCTCTTATGCTTGCTTGGATAATCTTTGGTCCTAGTTCGTTGGGCAACCAAAAATGGTTCTGCTGCCGCCTATGTAAGTATATTTTTGTGCTCTTTTTGCAATCGTTTGAACTGGTCTTTTCTCTATGAGCTTGGGTTCTAGTATGAGGTTGTCTTGCTAGTGAAACTTAGTGGGTTTACATGCACTCAGGTTTCGAAACAAGGGCGCTCTCTGGTCTTCAGTTTCAATTCAGGTAGCCTCTTCTATCCATGATTCAATATGTCTTTTCCATTCTTCTATTCCTAATGTGGTCGCTCCTTTGTCTCAGCTATTGGTTGGAATTCAAGGGTTAAAAGCTTGTTCTCTGTTCTTGCTGCAAATCCTTCAGGTAGGGAAAATGTATCCCTCTTATACTTGCGCTCATGCACTTGTTTTGTTTTCCTCTGTCGATAGGTTGCTAACAACTATGTGTTGATTCTTTTGTTGGTGTTGGGGTTTGCAGTTGGGTATACTTGGAACAAACGCGTTGACCTCTGCCTGGTAGGCTCTGTCAATGCAACTAGTCTTCAGTCTTTAGAATAGGCCTGTGAGATTGAGGGTTTGGTTTTCCTCAATGCTTAGTCAATGTTGTCTCTCGACTGTAGCTAGCGTCCTGGTCATTTTTTTAGCATAGGCTTACTCAGTTCTATGATTGTTGGTGCTAACTTTTAATGTGTGGGAGCCATTTCCCAAAACCCTCACCTAGGGTTTGTCAACCGTCAGCTATGTGACTGTTTCCAGTTTATTCCAAAACTCTACTATGGATGCTCATACATTTCATTTTATAATTTAAAGAAAAAACTTTCAAGAAAATGTTGATTTCAGTTTACCTTGTTTTTAATGATGATGATTGGCTATTGTTCCTTTCATTCCGGCTTCAACGCTTTCGAATTACAATTGTTAATTTGCAACTATGTTTGTAATTTCTTTTCCATGAACATAAAGTTATGTGGTTGCTCTGGTGATTTGTTTTGGTGGTCGATTCCAAAGTTAAGAAGATAATGTATGGCTCGTATGTGATTAACTCGTCCGATTTATTTGTTTGCATTCGCTCCTGTTTATTCAATGTCGATTTATTCTATGGGATACAAGTCCTCGTTCTGGAAATGCATCTATGTCTCGCTGTCTGGACTCTGTCTCTTAGAAAAGAAGAATTAAATAAACTTGTCTGTGAGAACTGTATTGTTTACTCTGATGTTCAGTGAATTAGGAAGCAAAATGAAAAATGTTGTAGATACACAGATGGATTCGAATTGTCTGTTCATTTTATTATTATTGCTTGAATGCTACAAAAAATGTTGAACCCTTTCAATGGATTTTTCATGTACATTTGTACTCTCTGTTCACGGTTACCTGAACTTTGTAGTTACTATTTTCAGTTGTAATTATATTTAGTTACATAACGATGTTTGTATTCGGTTATGCTCTTTAACAAGATTTTACACCAAACACGTTTTATTTTTTACTCCAGAATGACAAAACAATTATTAAATCTCTATTGATTAACGACATAAAAACTAATGACCCTAACCGACCAAACTATCCCAAACTAGTACTGAAACTAAAAGTAAACAAAAACTTACACCCTACTTTGACAAACTAACATAAAAAAAAAAAACTTGTTAAGACAACTTCCATCTTGGCAGAGACCAACACTTGGTCATGGTGCCCTAGCTGGATGCTCCTGCATCATTATAACTATATAAGTTTTTTAGTGGCCTCATCCTACCTAGTGCGAGACCAGGTCTATTGGCCACTGAATCACATTATAATCCATCTAAAACATAAATAGTTTGAGTCTATTTAACCAAGCCTGATAAGGCTCATAGTCTAGAAACCAACTAGTAAGCATAACGCTGAAAACATAAATGCTACCCGACATATACAACCAAAATCAAGCCAAAATTAATAGCCATAACTTCGACCAACTAATCATCTGATGATTCCACCAGAGTAGGATCTTTAGCGGTTGATCTTATCAATTTAGATTGCATGAGACATGGGATATTTTCTTAATGCAGCCCGGGAAAACATTCTAATTCTACAATTGAAGTTGAATAAGAAGGAGCATTTTTCGAATGCCTTAAAGGTGCGACTTGGCCTCACTTTGCGTCACTGTGTTGGTGGCCACAACCATTACTTTGGCCATTATGAATTTCATTCACCCGTAGAGATTGACAAACTGTCTAAATAGGGTGAGACAATCACGAGTGTACCTAGGGTCCATGATAAGCTCCCTCAATCTTGGGCTGGTGGTTCAAGATCAACTTTCAAATTCAACTTTGCCTCCCAAATTGTGATCAATTGTTTCACCTGTGCTGGGGTCCCTTCGTAATATGCTTGAACCATGGCCTGAAGAATCTCAGAGTTCATTTTCCGACCCCTCTATCACATAGTCCTCTGTCACACAGTCCCCTGCCATGCAGTCCTTGTCCCGCATTCTGACCAGAAGACGAACCAACTTATTTACCTTTTCCTTCCTGGTGTCTGCAGCCCCTTCTGCCTCAGTTGAGGCTCCACCACTAGGCTGAGACTTCACCATATCTTCCAAGGCAAGCCCCCCTTTCTTCACCCTTCTCCCACTATCTCGCACTTGTAAACCAACCCACTATACAGAGGCAGGAAATGGATGCAACATAGGCAAACCTGGAATATGATTCTTACAAAGAACAACCTGAAAGACAAGCATTAACTTAATGTATGACCATAAAAACAAATGAAACGCAATACGACATTGCGTCCCTTTAGAATTCCCCCACTCGAGCCAGCGAACATACATAAATAGTAACCCTATGGGAGTGGGAGGTAATAGTAGAATAAAAATGGTGTCCCCCATGCACCCCTAAGCCCTAAGTCCGTAGACTAAGCCCTGATCATTTACCAGAAGCCTTACTCTCCATAGGGCTTGCCCAAACAATTCAAGCTTAAAATGGAGAACCCAATTATTAACATGCAGAGGAAATGTCATGAGAAAAAACCAGAAACTATTAAACATGCCCATGCAAGAAAGGATGTTGCCAAAAAATATAGAAATCAACATTACATAGTCGAGAAGGCCAATATTACCGGTCACAGAAACTGCTAATTTAACCAGTGTTTCCTTTCCCTTCCATTCATAAGGCTTATCACGAGTAGAAACCCCCAACCTAGGATACGGGGATATAATTATAACATACCATACTTTTTACGCTAACCTCAAACAAAGAGAGGAAACAACTGTGTATATCTATTTCATTCCTAGCGTTATGAACTTGTAAAAATCAAACTTAGGCTCCCTAAGAAGCTGAGGACCTGCGTTTATACACCGGATAGATGGTCTTAACTCCACCTCTGCTGCCACCACCTGTAGGTGCTGAGGGTTATCAACCACCATGTCGTGGATATACCAAGATCTGTGACGCTTCATGTTATCACAGTGAATACACGTGTGAGGGTGTGGGAATACCACCCACCATCCAAAATCAATAAATGCTTTGTCATATCAATCAAACCCAAGCAAGCCTCCAAATGTTTCACGCCCTAATCAGAGAGATTGATATGCAATATTTAAAAAGAATATTAATAACAAAAAAAAAATCATGTAATTATATATTTATTTATAGAGAGAGTGTATGTCTATATTGTATAAAGTAAACGGAAAGAAAAATTGTAGTTAAAACATTTTGTTAGTGTGATAATAAAGATAAGGTTATGTGTATTTTTTTTCATGGTTAGAATGGAGTTTGACACATAACATATTAATAAATAATTAGCATAAATCCATGTTAACTCAGGATCTATAGAGTGATCAAATGTTTAAATGAGCAAAGTTCTTTTCATACATTGAAGGAATTACAATTCTCCATCATAGGTTGACTTAGAAAGAACTTATTAATGGAATAAGACATCTCTCTCTCTCTCTTCTCTCTCTCCTCTCTCTCTCCTCTCATCTATATATATATCTATGATATATAATTATATAATATATGTTAATATTTAAGAAAATATCAATTTAAAATACCTTATTTTCTCTATACAAAATTATGTTATTTAATTTGGACGTTGAAATATTTTATTTATGGCCTACACTAAAATATTTTTTATTAGTATATATACATTTTTAAATATTAGATGTTAATTTAACATAAAATGAATTACACACCAAGGTAAATCCATCTAAACTTCGAACCAATCAAGCACTCAGAGGGATCAAATATATATGATCCCTAGAGAAACTTGAGGAATTGTTTGCACCAAGAGAGATATGATCCCTATGCATTCTTGATAGAGAGAGCGTTAAGGTGGATTTGTTTATTTATATATATATATAATGCTTTGTTTATATTTATATTCAATCAAAATTTCCTAAGAAGAAATATCAAAATTATAACTTTAAATAATAATAATAATAATAATAAGTAATATATAAATTTAAAATATATACATTTAAAAAAGACATGTAACGACATTCTTAACCTGTGAGGCTTTGTTACAATATCATGGTTTAAATACCATAACTCATTTTATATGACACTTATTCATATGACATTCTTTCTAATTAATGAATTTAATTAAAATGACATAACTACGGAAATAAATATCATCTTTTGATTTGTGTATATGTTGTATTGTTCAACGACCCCCCCATTTGTTATATAAATAGTTAGGATTGTATTAATAAATGGGGACCCTTTAATTATTTTTCCAAAAAAGTAGCAAATAAGAGCTTGCCTTTTGAAACCATTCGGAATAAAACCTTGGATAATCTTAAGATATCAAACCAAGTCATCTTATGACTAGGCATTCTTGCTTTTTCACAAATCGTAGGATCCAAAGTAACAAAGGTTAGTCGTGAGGTAGAATCCATGAAATGCAATAAAAGAAACCCCTGTAAAAGACCCAAGGTAGCATTTAACTTCTTATAAAACTTAAGGCCTAAGATATTCCTTAAAATATTTTTTGCAATCGAATTGTGACTTTTATAAGGGCGCAAACATGAAAACCATAAGAAAATGCGAAATGCAATGTGGTCCAGACTCGATAGAATATTAAAACTATTATAAACTTCAATCAAGTCCAACATATCATAAATATCCATTTTAATGGAATAATCCTTCACACAAAGGAAATGCGCTCGAAAAAGTAAAAGGTATGCCGCTCATCGCAAATCGCAAAACACCAAGGAAACTTTGAATTGCTATATTCATGAACACAATGATATTGCGATTTTTGATAATGTGATAATGCGATTTTGCGATATTGCAATTTTGTGATTCTACGATATTGCAATATTGCGATTATGATAATATAATTTTGCGATGATGTGATTCTGTGATATTACAATATTGTGATATTCCAATTCATCGTAATCGCATGATTGACATTGCTCATAACATACACCAATTTGAAATGTCATTTAGAAATTTGTGATGTGATGTTTTGATGAGTCATAAAGGAAATCACACGTAGGCCTTAATGCATAGTTAATAAGGTTTAATTGCATTTATTATTTTAACGGCTCGAGAAGATAGATATATTTTTTATCCGTGTTTGAAATAAAAGCTTTATCCTTACATTCTTTCAGAATTTACTATTTTATTGTGTATCTGCTTGAATTTTCTGCATTGAATTTTTATCTTGTTTTCTCCATTGCCCAAATTTCAAGGAAAGTCCGAAGAAGACATCGCTCGCAAAAAAGGTTAAAAAAGGAAAAATGACTACAGAATCTACAACGTCTGAGGATTCAGACATGCTTCCACTCTTCTCTGATACCACATGCAATAAGGATGGTAGGACTACAACATGGGAGGCAATGTACAATTTACTGGAGGAAGAAAACCTAAAGGTCTTGGAAGCCAAAGCAACAACAAATTCTAAGGAATGTTCATATGCTTTCTATTTCGAAACAACGTGTGATTTCTTGCACAAGATAGTTGCAAGGCCGAAAATCTTACCATACATGCATATGGTAAGATGGATTATTGATAACGTGGATATTTCATATAGAACATTCAAAAATTCTATGCATGAAGTCATGGGGTCATTCAAACCAGGCAATTTATGCCAATTGTACCATCTTCCAAAGTCATAGAAGATCTATTATAAAGCCTTTATTGAGCAATTTTCCAAAGAAAATAAAGATCCGATGGACGTTATGCAGAATTGGAGGTCTGGCTCCAAAAAGTTCAAGCAGGAGAAAACTGGTATGTACCCAATTGCACCTTTGTCAACCCCACATAATTTTGCAGCCGCAATGCTGTGTAGGCTATTTGGAAAAGTTGATACCACCAAGTTTTCTATTGAATGGGTTCCATTGATTGATGCAGTTGTTAATGTTATAATCATGAACCAGAGTAATAATTTGTCACATAATTTGGCTATGGCCATTGGAGATTACAGGAGCAATAGAATTATCTCCACTCAGGTTATCCCTCCCTTTTACATGAGTTCTTATGTCATGGATGCTATATGTTTTTGTTCACATTTTAAAAACATGGGCTGGAAATGGATTTTAAAGGATCCTACTCCCATCCATGTTTATCTTAAAGTTTTGTGGGAATTGTATTTTAGCTCCCATTTTTATAAAATTTGTCATGGTGTTATGTTTCCAATTTACCAGACCATTTTTGATAAGAAATCCCATAGGCTATTAGAAGAAGCAAAGACAGACATCTTGTCGGTGGAAAGATGGTTTGTTGAGGAATTATTTACTTATATCAAATTTTTTGGGAGTATTACAGCTCTACATGTTCTTCCATATTATGTGCCTAATAGATTGTTGGCAAGAGAGATTTCTTATCAAAATGTGGGGGATGGTATAACCAAAACCCTCAAACAATAAAAGAAATCCATCTTGCTGACCTTCCCATTGCAATGTGGTGCTTTCACGTTACATGATATCGGGCATGCGACAAAAGAGATACTGAACATCACAGCTCTAAATCTGGCTACCATGCAAGGCAAACAGTATGACCCTAACAAGGTCGCCAAGAATTTCTCTGCCTTGGTCAAAATCAGACAATTTATTCATGAGGATGATGAGTTTGATGATCTCTTTGAGAAAGATGAAACATTTTCACAAGTTTTACATTTATCATTAATAAAATCAGACTCAACCGACCTCAACCGCTTCCACAAATATAGAAATAAAAGACTGGAAAAGGTCCCTTTGGACCTAATACAGATTGAAGAAATAAGAGAACCAACTCCTAGCGTAAGCCTGGAGGAAAGTTCCAAGAACAATTCTAATGAGGAATCTCAAGAGAAGTCAGTTCAAGGTTTGGAAGACTCCAAACACCAATTAGAGAATAAGGAAGGAAGCCCCGAGGAAAAGCCTAAATAGGACACAGAGGAAAATGATGAAGAAATGGCCGAAAATGCCTCAACTGAGGAGAACATGGAGGCTGGCTCCACATAGGTTCAAACAGAAAAGATCATAGTCATTGATCTAGATCAAGAATGGGAGAAATTTAATAAAATCTCCAAATAGAGTCTAGTCTTGAAGGGACATCTGGATTTCAGTATCCACAACATACTCAACATGATATAAACCCAAAAACAATAATACGAGTTATAACTACCCAAGATATAGAAATCATCCTGGCACACCCAACTTTAAAAATTGTTTTAAAGGTTGAGGAAATACCCCCAATGGACATATTCTACAGCTTAACACATAATACTATAGTAGAGAGGCAAAGGAAGAAAAAATAAATTAGATGTATCAACAACAACAACTCTTGGAAGTGAATTAATGGAGGTAATATGGAAAGATACCCCCATTGATCCATAAAAAAATATTACAAAGCTATCACAATTTGCAGGTGCCTATGCAACTGCAACAATTGATAAGGAAACTGAATTTTGACTTTTGCTTAAATAAAAAGAAGAAAGAGTCCAGTTGTTAGAACAAAAACTTGAACAAGAGAGACAGAGTACCACTATGTAAGCACAAATACAAATGGCATGACTTCAAAATGATTTTGAGAAAATTATATTACAACATCAGATAAACATCGTAGAGAATGACTCACCGATTCATCAAATGCATCCTGTAATGGATAAACTCAAAGGACACCCTCAAACAAAAGAATTCATTAAAGAGGCACTCAAACTAAACTCTTTGTTGTCAAAGCAACAGGAAATAGTCTACCAAAAAATCTCATTAATCAATCCCTATTGTGAAACAAGTGATAAATTAACCAATCAAGTGGTGGATCAAAGATTAGAATATGAAGAGATAAATAAGAGGATTTCAGAGTTTATTTCTTTGCAAGAATCTCAAGAAGGTAAAAAGGCCAATCTTCCAAAGATCGAGGAGTCCCACAAGGATATTTTATTCGCATATTGGGACATACAGTTAAAGCAAGCAAAAAGGGCAGCAACAAGAGCAGCTAGTACAACAAACAATATCATTGAGGCTGTCAATGAAAACCTCCACACTGCCAATATTATCAAATAATGTGGGCCAAAAGCTCTCTAGACATCAAATAGTTAGAAAAACAGTGGAAAGAGACTACCCAAACAAATGTAGAGGCAATCAAACAACTGTCTAAGCTTGACTGGGAAACCTAGTGGCAGTTTCTAGTAAAACCACACAGTAATTGGATGCCTCTGCGTTGTCTAACAAATTCCACACAAAATATGGTGCTACATCTCTGTGTTGATATATTCATAGGACAATTAAGATCTATATCTGGCCAGCCACCCTAGGTGAAACTAATGATAGGCATTTGCAAACTTAAGGACCGAATGACTGAATATGACCATTCAATTTAAAGAAGCTTGTCAGCATTTTTATTTCTATTTTAATTTTGTTTTACTTATTCTAAGGAAGGTTTTTTGAAACCTCCTTAGCTTTATATGTAATAATCTATTTTTGATGCATATATTGTATTATTTAAACCTATCTCATGCATTTAGAGCGGGGTCCAGAATTTTATCAAAAACACTTTGTAAAGGCTTGCACTTTTGTACTTTTGTGAACGTTTTGATGAAATAATTGGAACACGATCTTGAATTTCTTAGAGATTGAAGCATACTCTACTGAATTTTCACTTTTGTATTCTTAGAGTATATTTAGTTGAAAAGAAGTAGATCAATATGTTGGAATTTCTAAGTTTAACCCGTTAGAAATTCTTCCTGTATTGTCTGGTTTATTTCTTCCTGCTTTTTCAATTACTTAACAAGTTATTTACCATGTAAATATTGAAAATAAACGCAAGTACAGTATCAACATCTACAAATCATCAACTGAAAGTAAACAAAAACATAAGTGACACTATTATTTTTGGACTAATGTCCTCGGGAAAACCCAATGCAGGAAAACCAATGCAACTATTAATAGGGTTTTATTATTATGTAGTTTTTAGAATACAACCAGGGTTCCAGAAATGGCTCACCCAATAGAAAATTCCCTCGGTAGTAGTACCTCTCCTTGGAAACAGATATTCTGGTTGATAAATCATCGGATGAACAATCCCACACCAATAATTACATCTTCCATTGCTCTGCATCACTCTGATAGGGATTGAGTCAGCTTCTGGAGCTTCTGCTTCAAAACCTAGACCCTCTGTGTCTCACATGGTGGCCTCTCCTCGCTCTTCACAGCTCCTGGTTTCTTTTGCATAGCCTCCAGCTGCCTCAGCGTCAACCTCTCCGATCTCTGTGCTATCTCTCTGGTAGAAACTCTGCCTCTTTGCTATGTATTCGCTGCCCCTCATTGCTGATCACTGATTCTATCTCTCTTAGCAAACCTCGCTCTATAGAATAGAATGACTGATCACTCTGGTGTGTTCTCCAACTAACCCTCAAGGCTCCTCTTATACTTTTCTCGTTGGTCCATCAACAACCGAGATAAAAATCTTTAATCAACAACTAAGATTAGACATGGCTTAATCCATGACTTTTGGAACCTTCTAACCTAGTTTTATATTAATACCCATTAATATTTTATTTTTCCTAAGTTTAGACTTAGGAAATCCATTAAAAAATATTAATTATTTTAATATCTTCCAAACCGGGTATAATTTGTCCAAACCATTTTTGGGTCTTGGAGATCTCATGTGCCTTATCACCTCCACCAATTTTCATAGCTAGAGCACATCTGATGCTACCCAAAATCAACAATCCCTATTAGCAAGGATTGTGTTCTAGTAATACTCCTCACTGAGTATCACCCTAATCATCCAGCATCGGTCCCTGTGCTGATGCTAGGCCTCCCAACCCAACATCCTCTATAGTGTTGCATCCTATACCATTGCCCATGGCCCTTCCACTTCCACTGTTGCACCTGTACAGAAGCTCCTATTGCATCCTGTACTGCTGCCCATGGCACTTCTACATCTGTATGGTAGCTCTTGCTGCATCTGTGATGTTGCTGGTCCATCCTCCCAGTAGTGCATCTACACTGCCTCCCCTTCTCCTCATGCTACTGCACTACAACTCAGTTGCTGAGAAGTAAGTAACTGACCCACCCAACTTCTAACATCCTTGTCAGGCTAGAGACACTCCCGATGCTAAAGTTCTCTCTGTCGCTAAAAATTTCTCCCTCTACTGACCTTTGCGTTTCTACAACAACTCCCTGCATCTCACATCGTTGCGCACCTCTCTTTTCTATCCTGCACTAGTGAAACACTCCCGTGCCTCTCGCACTGTTGTAGTCTACTAGCCTCCCACTGTCCGGGGACTCCTGCACAGTAGCACTATATATCGCTCCATCTGCATCCGTCTCTACCTACATCCGTGAGTCCTGCTACTCCTCTTCAGGGCTGCCATAGCAAGGTATAATCCAAGAGGTTGGGTACCTTAAGGATCCTAGCCCTCATCACTTGTAGTTCACCTGATTACAGCTTGATGTCTCCCGACTTCTTCTCAGGTGGCACATGAGCACTAAT
Organism: Pinus taeda; assembly: GCA_000404065.3. NCBI lineage: Eukaryota > Viridiplantae > Streptophyta > Pinopsida > Pinales > Pinaceae > Pinus > Pinus taeda. The sequence continues at coordinate 30,457 of APFE030715057.1, forward strand.
GGCATAATCATCATCCTCGTCGACTTCTTTTTTCACCCTCGTTGGTGTTGCCTTGGTCTTAGAAGCCTCTCCCTTGCTCTTCTTCCTTGGACATTGGTTCACAAAATGACCTAGTTCCCCACAATGGAAGCACTTAACCTTGGAGAGGTCCTTCTTCTTCCACTTCTCTTGCTTTCCCGCAGATGCTAGAGCCACATCCTCTTGTTCCTCCTTCTTGATTCTAACCTCCTTACCGCTACTCCCCACCTTGGTCATCCGTCTAATCTCTTCTTGACGAAGAGTCGCCCACAATTCCTCCTAATCCAAAAGGACTGTCCTGCCTAGTATGCTCTGGATAAATACCTCCCAATCCTCTGAGATTGCATTCAATGTGGTCCTCACCATCAATTCCTCATTCGGCGTGGCCCCTGTGGAAGTTAGTTGGTCACGAATCTCCTTCAATCGACTGAGGAAGACATCTATCTACTCTCCCTTCTGCATCTGGTATGACCACAGTTGATTCTCAAGTAACATCTTCCTCTGCATGGAAGTATGCTGGTACAATTTCTTTAGGGCCTCTCACATCTCATTTGTTTTATTCTTCTTGACAATATGTAGTACCACACAATCCTTGACCACATCAAGGATGATGCACTTCGCCCTGGCCATTGCCTCCTCGTACTTCTCATTTTTGAGTTGGGTCAATTGGGATCGCTATTATTTTCAAGGTGAAGTCCTTGATGCGATATCTGTCTAGAATGCACAAGATCCTGGCGTTCCAAACCACAAAGTTGGGAGCTCCATCCACTAGTACAAATTGGCTAATTAATTACTAAAGAAATGACTAAAATTTGCATATAAATGACCATTTTTCAGTCGGTGACCAATAGTAGCTAATTTACAGTATCTTATAACGCGACCAATTTTTAGTCGTTTTTAGCTTAGTCACTAATTGGTTGTCTCAATTTTATTGTCTAGTAGTATATTTAGTTGAATAAATTTGGTCATTAATTTAGTCATTGATTTAATCATTAATTTCCATAATTAAGGACCAAATATAAAACACAATATATTACTATATAATCATTGAAAACCAATTAATGACCAAAGAAATATGACCAAAATGTTGGTCATGTTATAAGATACTGTAAATTAGCTACTAATAGTCATATATATGCAATTTTTAGTCATCATTTGGAACCAATCAATGACCAAAGAAATATGACTAAATTTCAGTCATGTTATAAGATACTATAAATTAACTACTAATAGTCATATATATGCAAAATTTAGTTGTCATCTGTAATCACAAATTTATCATTTGCAGTAGTCATTTATCTTATTTTGGTAGTTTCACATTCATTATATAAATGACTGATTTAGTAGCTTATATTCATTTCATTCACTTTCATTAATAATCATTATAATCAATTAATTTAGTGGTTGTATATTCATTTTATTTGTGTTCATTATTAATTAATATAAACTACTGATTTAGTAGTTTTATATTTATTTTATTTATATTCATTTTTAATCAACATACATCCATTGGTATGATTTTGCGACTATATTAAAAAATACCTTACAATATTCATGCTCATCTAATATGAAAACACGCGAATCATGCAACTCCATAAGTTGATAACAACACAAAAGATATCAAATACAATTCTAAATAAATATTTGAACCACAAATTTTATTATATGAAATGCCAAGTATTACAATATGAGTTTCCAACTAAATATTGATTGGGCTACAATTTACACATGAAATATTGTTTAATCACTTCAAACATTCCCACTGTGTTGCCAATGCATTGCACGTGCCTTTCCACCTTTCAAATAATTCAATAGTTTGCCTCTAAAAACTGTGTAGCTAATAGCATCCACCAACCGAGAGTCATGCTAAAGACTAGAAGCTCCATTCTTTGGATAGTCCAACGCTAGAAGATGAATCCAAGGTCTTCGATCTGCAACCAATATATATTCATTTAAATACTAAGAATGTGATATGATCTGTTTTTTTAATTAAAGTATCTATTAAAACTCTTATCACTATTTGCAATATAATGGGACTATAAAACTTCCTTTATGGCACATGGAAAAGTTTACAAAGACACTAAATACAGTGGCCCCACTTAAACACTTCCTTTTAATGATTCTCCACAACAAAAATTAGAAAACATTGAGATCTGCAAATTCATGCTTGAGGTAGGACTTTATACACTTCATAACAACTTTTTATAAAAATATTGATATTTCAGTGAAACATTCAATCAAAGTATTTAAAAAAGATAAATAATTTCCTCTTTAACATGCAGAAAATGAAAGAAAATAAAAAGAAATAAATGAGAGAACTTACCACCAAACATGTCAAACGCTGCACCATAAAAGTATTCTTGCCATGTGAAATAAAAAGGTCAAATATCCACTGCATGGTCACATTTGAAGCAATAATTAGACACAAATAACTAAACCAAAGATTTTGAAATGCACATACACAACTATATAAGCATGCATCTTACAACTTGTAGCTAGAAACTCAATTTACTTTTACAAGCTATGCAGTACGATTTCCTTATGCACAACAAATGCATATTATCTTTCCCTGAGTGTTGACCTAGTTGAATACATAACAAAAATTATACTCCATTGTTATTTATGTGTTTAGCTTATTCTACAGATCCTTCATAATTGTGTGTCTTAGAGATTGTCCATTCTATGGTTTTACAGGGTACAACATAAAATCAAGATTAACAAAATGATGTTTCAACCAAAAACAACAAAAAAACCATACAATCTTCAAATGCTACATGAAAAATTGAAAGACGTATTTCATATATTATTCAATATTTCAAAAGTTACAATACATACATGACAGATGAGAGAGGGAGTTTAAATAAATTTAATATATTCCACTCACTAAAGTGCTTATTAATAACTTAATGCACCATCATTAAGTTAACATGACTTAAATAAGCAAGTATTAGATGACAAATTGTGTTAGGCATTTGTTGGGTTTTGTATGGTACTAACTAGAATATCTCGTAATTTGTTCACATTGTTTTGACATTATATTGGATTTCAACTTAACATTTCTGCAGATTTGGTTGAAATAATAAAATGTGAAGTAACCCTGTTAATAAATAATTATTTACTTGCATAACAGGTTGGAAATGGAGCACAATGTTGTTGTCTAAGCCCAAGCAACTTTTCCCCTCAAACCCATTCTGTGTACACCTAACATCTGGATAACCAAAATATCTCGTAATCTGTTCACATTGTTTTGACATTATATTGGATTTTAGCTTAACATTTCTGTAAATTTGGTTCAAGTGATAAAATGTGAGGTAAGGTTGGAAATGGAGCACAATTTTGTTGTCTAAGCCCATGCAAATTTTCACCTCAAACCCATTTTGTGTACACCTAACATCTGAAAATGCATGAGAATACCTTTTGCGGACACCTCCATTATGCCAACAGAAGTCCTAATAATGCATTAGATAGAGCAATTTAGATTCTTTCCATTTGATTACTTCCTGGTAAAACTTTTGTTAGTATTAAGACATAAAAATTCCTTTGTCCAAAGATATATTCTATATTTCATAAATTAAGAAATATTCAAAGAAATAAGTATACTAGAAGGCTTAAAACCTGAATTTCTAAACATAAATAAATTAATTTCAATTTTGCTTTCAACATCTAGCATGAAACCTTAATCAAAGAAAGCCTCAAGTATGGATAGATTTCAGTTGTTCAAGCTAGCATTTGCATCATCATCAAATGTGGAGAACTGGGGCATCAACCTGATGGTAGATACTGAAGGCAATTAAATTAAACATCACTATATGAAAAGTAGCAAATGCTCCATTCCCCTCCACTGCCATATCCTAAAGTCAAAATCTTTATGATTTCCTATCAAATACAATTAGATATGATTTATGGAGCAGCAGATGAAAATCCAATGTGCAGTTCAGTGTTATATTTCAATGTGTTTTCTGTCACCAGATTGTTGCATTTCTCTCATCATGTCCTATGCAGAAGCATTCTTTTGTTGATCCTTTTGGGCAAGCTTAAAGTCTGCAACTCTGTAGCTTCAATATCTCACACCATGTGAGTTATGTGAACCTACAGAAGATTAGTGTGAGGAACAAGTAGTGTTGCAATGCCTACTCTGCAATCTTTCCTCAAAAAAGCATAAGAGTAATTAATAACCAATTTCTTGATAAACCAAGAATACTTTCTAGCTCTAATATCTCCATGACCCAAGAGATATACAACTCCCGATTCTTTGGCTTTATGCATGGATGAAAACTCATACTCAAGACTTTGATCATCCATAGGCACAACACTTGTGGGCAACCCTGATGAGGTACTAGCTTTTGGTCGTGAATCTGGAGGAGCAAAGAGATTCCTTGAACCCCTGTAATTTCCCATTAGGGGTGCCTCCAGGGAATCGGGGCTGCAACTTATTTCTCCTAGTAGTTTAGGATCCTTTGTTTCATTCTCTGATTCTAAAGTATACTGATCATCACTCTCCAATGAGAAATATTCAGCCTCGCTACAGAGAAACTTTTCAAGACTTTCAATAAGTATTTATTAGAAGGCTTGATGATTCTCCTTTCAAACATCTTTGTAAGCATGCCTTACAATACATTGAAACATGTGGTAGATTCTTGGACAGACTCATCTGAATAGAAAGCGGCCACCTTGTGTCACAATAGGTACTGGAACATACTTGATAATACAAATATTATGGTGGAATGAATAGCTGGGAGACTTGTTACAAAATTCCCAAATATTGTTGGAACTCCATGAACAAGTTTATTATAGACTAACCAAATTTTAGAAACTCTTATTGTGTTAAGATTTGAACCAAGCTCTAGCATCAAATCCATTCAGATTTTCATCCTGACTTCACTTTGATACTTTAGGACACTTCCAAAGTTCCAGATATACATTACAAAAAGGAGGGAAGAGCCTAAAACCAATGGGAGCTAACTACCATCACTCACTTTCATCAATACAGCTACAAAATAAGTTAGTTCAATGGTTACAAAGTGCCAAGACTAGGTTGGTTTTCCATATCAGAAGCATGGCAATAGGCACTAACACTGTGGTCACCATCATTACTCCTACCTCAGAAATTCCTGCAACATGTCTCTGTGTCAGCACATTTGTACTAAAGAGTGATATTCATTTCAAGGTTCTACTAGTTGTTTTCCATGAAATTTACTTATTGGATGAGATATTACTCTGTAATGGTGTTATAAATTGTATATTCTCGTAAATACTGACTATTGTTAGAACTTAGTACTAATAAATAAAATTCATGTCTTTGTATAAGACTTACCATATGCATTTCCTATCTCGTTTGTGCCCTTAAAGGTGGCATCTACAATGATGCAACGAATCATCGGGAACTAGTTTATGATTGGAATGTAGACCTGGCCCATAAACTACTTTGAGGTGTGTATGACTTTAAGCCTGGGGAAGAAACCAAGAGCCATTGACTATTTGATACATTAAAATTTTGCTGAAATCATAACTTGACTTGTGATCAGAGCAGCAGTAGTGGCTAGCACAAGAATTGGTCAGAATGCACCAGCTGAATGATTTGGATATGAGAAAAATATATATACTCACCACTCAAAAGCAATATGAACTATATAGATGAGCACAACCATAATTGGTATTATGAATAACTACTAAGAATATAGGAACCTGTGATGCATTTCAAGTATAATAATTTTTTTTCCATTTCAAAACATGCTTATAATCCATGAAAAAGATGCTACAATTTCTATGCATGTTGTTAATACAGAAATTGATTGAACCTTGCTTGGAATTAAAACATAGAATTCTCGTTCTGCCATGATTGGATTTGTTATAAGAAATTTATATTGGCCCATATATGCGAGTAATAGAGAGGAGAACACCAAAAATGTGAAGGCTATCTGTAGCCAACATTTATTCATAAGATTATACTTGCATTGAAAGGAAAAAGAGCACAAACTATGGGGAAGACTTAAGGTGAAAAATCAAATTCATATAACGTTGTACTACTGCAGTTCCCTGAAATTGAAAGAAAAGTACGTCTGCTTGAAAGAAACCTTTACAGAAAAGTATGGCTGCTAAAAAAGAAACACTTACAATAGCTTGAAGTTGTCATGCTCTACAATGAGCTTCTTTAAGCTCTAAGCTTACCTGGACAAATCTCACTGAGAAGTGACCCAAGTCAACAAACATTTCTTTAGCTCATGTGAATCAAAATACTAGTGCAAATTTTATTGGCGATTCTAGACTCAAGTTATTTAATACAGAGATAGAACATAGACAACAATAGTTGGTTTCAGTTTCAATCACATGTTATGCACAACAAACAATCTCCAAGAGAAAACCATGCTCGATTTGGATTACTCGAAAATAATTAATAGATATAGACTAGATTGAACGCCTTGAAAACACTATTGTCATATGAAATAATGTTGTAGAGACCAACCATCCCAAGGGAAAGAAACCATTTGAATAGAATTGGGCCATAAAAAAGTCCCACTTTGCTAGTGCCAAACCTCTGTATGCTAAACAAGATGAGAGAGGGAGGTTAAATAACTTTAGTATATTCCACTCACTAAAGTGCTTATTAATAACTTAATGCACCATTATTAAGTTGACATGAATTAAATAAGCAAGTATTAGATGACAAATTGTGTTAGGCATCGGTTGTGTTTTGTATAGTACTAACCAAAATATCTCATAATTTGTTCACATTGTTTGGACATTATATTGGATTTCAGCTTAACATTTCTGCAAATTTGGTTGAAGTAATAAAATGTGAAGTAACCCTGTTAATAGATAATTATTTACTTGCATAAAAGGTTGGAAATGGAGCACAATTTTTTTGTCTAAGCCCATGCAACTTTTCACCTCAAACCAATTTTGTGGACACCTAACATCTGGCTAACCAGAATATCTCGTAATTTGTTCACATTTTTTTGACATTATATTGCATTCCAGCTTAACATTTCTGCAAATTTGGTTGAAGTGATAAAATGTGAAGTAAGGTTGGAAATGGAGCACAATTTTGTTGTCTAAACCCATGCAACTTTTCACCTCAAACCCATTCTGTGTACACCTAACATATGAAAATGCATGAGAATACCTTTTGCAGACACCTCCATTATGCCCACAAAAGTCCTAATAATGCATTACATAGAGCAATTTAGATTCTGTCCATTTGATTACATCCAGACAAAACTTTTGTTAGTATTGAAACATAAAAATTCCTTTGCCCAAAGATATATTCTATATTTCATCAATTAAGAAATATTCAAAGAAATAAGTATACTAGAAAGCTTAAAACCTGAATTTCTAAACATGAATAAACTGATTTCACTTTTGCTTTCGACTTCTAACATGAAACATTAACCAAATAAATCCTCAAGTATGGATAGATTTCAGTTGTTCAGGCTAGCAATTGCATCATCATCAGATGTGGAGAACTGGGGCAATAGCCTGATGGTAGATATTGAAGGCAATTAAATTGAACATCACTATATGACAAGTAGAAAATGTTGCATTCCACTCAACTTCCATATCCTAAAGTCAAGATCTTTATGATTTCCTATCAAATACAGTTAGATATGGTTTATGGAGCAACAGATGCAAATCCAATGTGCAGTTCAATTCTATATTTCAATGTGTTTTTTGTCACCAGTTTCTCCCATTTCTCTCATCACGTCTTATGTAGAAGCATTTTTTTGTTGATCCTTTTGGGCAAGCTTAAAGTTTGCAACTCTGTAGCTTCAAGATCTCACACCATGTGAGTTATGAAAACCTGCAGAATATTAGTGTGAGGAACACGTAGTGTTGCAATTCCCGCTCTACAATTTTTCCTCAAAAATCCATAGAAGTAATTAATAGCCAATTTCTTGATAAACCAAGAATCCTTTCTAGCTCTAATATCTACATGACCCAAGGGATACACAACTCCTGATTCTTTGGATTTATGAATGGATGAAAGCTCATACTCAAGACTTTCATCATCCATAGGCACAACACTTGTGGGAAACCCTGATGAGGTACTAGCTTCTGGTACTGACTCTGGAGGAGCAAAGAAATTCCTTGAACCCTTGTAATTTCCCATTAGGGGTGCTTCCAAGGAATCGAGCTTGCAGCGTATTTCTCCTAGTAATTTAGGATCCTTTGTTCCATTCTCTGGTTCTGAAGTATACTGATCATCACTCTCAGATGAGAAATCTTCAACCTCCCTACGGAGAAACTTTTCAAGACTTTCAATAAGTAGTTGTTAGAGGGCTTGATGATTCTCCTTTCGGACATCTTTGTAACCATACCTTGTAATACAACGAAACATGTGGTAGGTTCTTCGACAGACTCATCTCAATAGAAAGTGCTCACCTTGTGTCACAACAGGAACTGGAACATACTTGATACATACAAATATTATGGTGGAATGAATAGTTGGGAGACTTGTTACAAAATTCCCAAATATTTTTGAAACTCCATGAACGAGTTCATTATAGACCAACCCAATTCTAGAAAATCTTACTGTGCTAAGATTTGAACTGAGCTCTAGCATCAAATCATTGAGATTTTCATCCTGAATTCACTTTGATACTTTAGGACACTTCCATAGTTCTAGATGTACATTACAGAAAGGAGGGAGGAGGCTAAAACCAATGGGAGCCAACTTTCGTCACTCACTTTCATCAATACAGCTACAAAATGAGTTAGTTCAATGGTTAGAAAGAAAATCAGGAAACAAAGTGCCAAGAATAGGTTGGTTTTCCATATCATAAGCATGACAATAGTCACTAACACTATGGTCACCATCATTACTCCCACCTCAGAAGTTCCTGCAACATGTCTATATGTCAGCACATTTTTATTAAAGAGTGATATTCATTTCAAGGTTATACTAGCTGTTTTCCATGAAATTTACTTACTGGATGAAATATTACTATGTAATGGTGTTATAAATTATGTATGCTAGTAAATGCTAACTATTGTTAGAACTAAATATTATAAATCAATTTCATGTCTTTGTATAATACTTACCATATTCATTTCCTATCTCGTTTGTGCCCTTAAAGGTGGTAGCTACAATGATGCAAAGAATCATCAGGAACCAGTTTATGATTGGAATGTAGGCCTGGCCCATAAACCGCTTTGAGGTGTGTATGAATTTAAGCTTGGGGAGGCAACCAAGAGCCATTGACGGTTTGATACATGAAAATGTTTTTGAAGTATTAGCTTGACTTGTGATCAAAGCAATAGTAGTGGTTAGCACAAGAACTGGCTAGAATGCACCAGCTGAATGATTTGGATATGAGAAAAATATATCTACTCAATAGTCAAAAGGCAATATGAACTATATAGGTGAGCACAACCACAATTCGTATTATGAATAACTACTAAGAATACAGGAACCTGTGATGCATTTCAAGTATAAGAACGATTTTTCCATTTCAAAACATGCTTATAATCCATGAAAAACATGCTATAAAGTCTATGCACATTGTTAATACAGAAACTGATTGAACCTTGCCTAGAATTGAAGCATAGAATTCCCGTTCTACATGCTTGGATTTGTTATAAGAATTGTAGCTTGGCCCATATATGAGAGTAACAGACATGGGAACACCAAAAATGTGAAGGTTATCTACAGCCAACATTTATTCATAAGATTATACTAGCATTGAAAGGAAAAAAAGCACAAACGATGGGGAAGACTCAAGGTGAAAAACCAAATCCATATAATGTTGTACTACTGCAGTTCCCTGAACTTGAAAGAAAAGTATGCCTGCTTGAAAGAAACCTTTACAGAAAAGTATGGCTGCTTAAAAAGAAACGCTTACAGTAGCCTGAAGTTGTCATGCTCTACAATGAGCTTCTTTAAGCTCTAAGCTTACCTAGACAAATCTCACTGAGAAGTAACCCAAGTCAACAAACATTGTTTCAGCTCCTATGAATCAAAATATTAGTGCAAATTTTATTGGCGATTCCAGACTTTAGTTATTCAATGTAGAGACAGAACACAGACAAGAATAGTAGGTTTTAGTTTCAATCACATGTGATGCACAACAAACAGTCTCCAAGAGAAAACCATGCTCGATTTGGATTACTCGAAAATAATTAATAGATATAGACTAGATTGAACACCTTGAAAACACTATTTTCATATGAAATAATGTTGTAGAGACCAACCAGCCCAAGGGAAATAAACCATATAAATAGAACTGGGCCATAAACAAATCCCACTTTTCTAGTGCCAAACCTCTGTATGTTGAACAAGATGAGAGAGGGAGGTTAAATAACTTCAGTATATTCCACTCGCTAAAGTGATTATTAGTAACTTAATCCACCATAATTAAGTTAACTTGACTTAAATAAGAAAGTATTAAATGACAAATTGTGTTAGGTATTTGTTGGGTTTTGTATGGTACTAACCAGAATATCTCGTAATTTGTTCACATTGTTTTGACATTATATTGGATTTCAGCTTAACATTTTTGCAGATCTGGTTGAAGTAATAAAATGTGAAGTAACCATGTTAATAAATAATTATTTACTTGCATAAAAGGTTGGAAATGGAGCACAATTTTTTTGTCTAAGCCCATGCAACTTTTTACCTCAAACCCATTATGTGTACACCTAACATCTGGCTAACCAAAATATCTCATAATTTGTTCACATTTTTTTTGACATTATATTGGATTTTGGCTTAACATTTCTGCAAATTTGGTTGAAGTGATAAAATGTGAATTAAGGTTGGAAATGGAGCACAATTTTGTTGTCTAAGCCCAAGCAAATTTCCACCTCAAACCCATTCTGTGTACACCTAACATCTAAAAATGCATGAGAATACCTTTTGCGGACACTTCCATTATGCCCATAGAAGTCCTAATAATGCATTACATAGATCAATTTAGATTATGTCCATTTGATTGCTTCCAGACAAAACTTTTGTTATTATTGAGACATAAAAAATCCTTTGTCCAAAGATATATTCTATATTTCATCAATTAAGAAATATTCAAAGATAAGTATATTAGAAGGCTTAAAACTTGAATTTCTAAACATAAATAAATTGATTTCACTTTTTCTTTCGACTTCTAGCATGAAGCCTTAACCAAAGAAAGCCTCAAGTATGGATAGATTTCAGTTGTTCAGGCTAGCAATTGCATCATCATCAAATGTGGAGAACTGGGGCATAAGCCTAATGGTTGATACTGAAGGCAATTAAATTGAACGTGATTATATGATAGGTAGTAAATGTTGCATTCCCCTCAATTGCCATATCCTAAAGTCAAAATCTGTATGATTTCCTATCAAATACAGTTAGATAGGGTTTATGGAGCAACATATGAAAATCCAATGTGTAGTTCAATGTTATATTTCAATGTGTTTTATGTTTCCAGATTCTCCTATTTCTCTCGTCACGTCCTATGCGGAAGAATTATTTTGTCGATCCTTTTGGGCAAGATTAAAGTCTCCGACTTTGTAGCTTCAAGATCTCACACCATGTGAGTTATGCAAACCTACAGAAGATTAGTGTGAGGAACACGTAGTGTTGCAATGCCTACTCTCTAATTTTTCCTCGAAAAACCATATAAGTAATTAATAACCAATTTCTTGATAAACCAAGAATTCTTTCTAGTTCTAATGTCTCCATGACCCAAGAGATATACGACTCCTGATTCTTTGGCTTTATGCATGGATGAAAAATCATACTCAAGACTTTGATCATCCATAGGCACAACACTTGTGGGCAATCTTGATGAGGTACTAGCATCTGGTAGTGACTCTAGAGGAGCAAAGAAATTCCTTGAACCCCTATAATTTCTCATTAGGGGTGCCTCCACGAAGTTGGGGCTGCAGCTTATTTCTCCTGGTAGTTTAGGATCCTTTGTTTCATTCTCTGATTTTGAAGTATACTGATCATCACTTTCCAATGAGAAATCTTCAGCCTCCCTATGAAGAAACTTTTCAAGACTTTCAATAAGTATTTGTTAGAAGGCTTGATGATTCTCCTTTCAGACATCTTTGTAACCATACCTTGCAATACATCAGAACATGTGGTAATTTCTTGGACATACTCGTCTGAATAGAAAGCGCTCACCTTGTGTCACAACAAGAACTAGAACACACTTTATACATAGAAATTTTATGGTGGAATGAATAGCTGGGAGAATTGTTACAAAATTCCAAAATATTGTTGGAACTCCATGAATGAGTTCATTATATACCAACCCAATTCGAGGAACTCTTACTGTGCCAAGATTTGAACCGAGCTCTAGCATCAAATCCATTGAGATTTTCATCCTGACTTCACTTTGATACTTTAGGATTCTTCCATAGTTCCAGATGTACATTAAAAAAGGAGGCAGGAGGCTAAAACCAATGGGAGCCAACTACTATTTTGGAGAATTTGGTATCTACAGATAAATACTAATTCCCTAGATAAGTAGCCATATCTAGAACAACAGTTTAAAGCACTTTAATCTTTTCCTATAAGAAATAGATAAGACAAAGAAGATTAGAAAGCCTACTTGAAGTTCCACTTTCCTCTTGTCTCCTTTGTATCAATCTTGTTGCTCCTTCCTGTACTTAACATGCTTGAGAAGTACCTATAAACACAAACAAAAGACAAAGAACCTATCAAAGAAAAAGATCTATTGAATACAAGTAAATGGAATTAGATATATTTCACACATATAAGCATCATATAGCAATACAAACATATGGGAAAAAGGTTTGAATACTTTATTGAATAGAAGAAGGAATTACAACCATTGTGCTTGATTCAAAGTCATTTCTCCAGCTTGGATCCCATCCACATCACATCAAAAGCATGAAAAACTTGTAGCATAACAATACTTGTCTCAAAGCCAATTCTCATAGCAACGTTATCTCCTTACAATTCAAGATAGTAGAGCCCCTGATCACTTAGATGAGTGTTCAATTTATAGGATGATGAAGGAGGTTATGTCATAAATGGGGGTATTGAATGGCCTTCCATACTTAGAATTAGTTCCATCGAGGAAGTGATGAGAGGATAGGATGCATCTTAACTCATTCCTCATCCACTTTCGAGCTCATAGGAGTTGATAAGTGAGGGAAACTTCAAGATGACTCCAAAATATAAGAATATTCCCTAAACCCTATGTGAATTTTTCTCAATCTCGCCTAGCGTGGATGAATGAAGGCCTAAGTTCTATGTAGACCACCCTGGCATGGACTCAACTGCTCTGCAGTGCACCCTTACATGGGCCTACCTATGCTGGTCCCTCTAGAGGTCATTTCAGGATGTCTTCAAGTCATGAAACTGTCTGGAAAGGAGGCATTCAAAAGGGTGACTTGTTTAGGGCATGTAGCAACTGATATTAGGGTTTTATGAGCCCTAAACCACTGATATGGATGATGGGAGTGATGTGACCAAATGGATCTGTGACAGCTGCCCCCTAAAGCATGAAGTCAAAAAATGCAAATGTCGAATGAAATGCTTTATGATGTGATGAGGAGGTTTCGAAGTGGAAGGTGACCTGCATCAATTACAATACACATATCATGATATTTTGATTTTTACATGAATGACTGAAGGAAGGCATACCCATGCTCAGCTTATAAACTTTCATTACATGTACATAGACAATCATCTACAAATATAGACCCATGATCAGAAAGACCATCAATGTAAAGCCATTGTACATATGATTTAGTACTCTTGAAATTGCAGCCCAGATGGATGAAACTAGATCCGGGGTTTTCTATCTCATTGAATCATCCGCTCAAGTATGAGTCTAACCATGTGAATATGTGATATGAAGTCGAACATGGGAAGACACCATCTGATTACTAGCCAATGATGTAAGCTGTTAACAAATGCGAGAGAAATCACCGATGATGATAATGATCCTCAAGGTACTGTAGTACATTCTGCATCGTGTGAATGGATGATTTGATGTCAAACACCATACAAAGTCTTTCAGTCGAAGGTCATTGATGTCAACCTATCGCCGGAAGCGAGAAACCTTCCATTAATGTATGCAAGCCTCAAGGTACTGGAAGGGTGTTTTTAAGCCAAATTATTGGATAATGTGTTGACTTCGATAAGAAGCCTCTCATCGCAGGAGTGCCTTGATGCATCCCATATCAACAACACGAAATGAGTGTAATGATTTTGGAGATGGAATTTAACTGACAACACAAGGTTCAGGAATGAATTTTGACTGGATGACTTCTCTTGAGCATGTCGGTGACACTAAAATGAATTGGTAGCATTGACCCAAATCAAAGTGATGGATGGTATGATAGACCAATGGTATGGTAACCATCAAGCTGATAACCCAACCTAAATAGTCACGGTGATGGATTGAAAGCATCATGTTCAACAACGACCTAGTACCATAAAGTGGTTTTCCCCTTTTTCCCATTTTCCCCAGTCATTGTTGACGAGTACCTCTTTATTTTTTATCAAGCTTGAGGAGGATAACATATGCTTGTTGTATAATTCCACCCTTCAGGTGAATCCATTGCTATGTGATGTTTTAACGAGTCTAGCGAAGGTAACCGAGTCGGCCGCCTTGTACGCTGTGATACACCAAACACAGCATTCGAGGAGATTGCCTGCCCATACTTCTCGGTTCACTGGGAGGTATTCTGTAGTTAACAGTTGCTTGGTAAACCTTTTTCCTAGATTATCCCACTTTTGTTTCATTATGTTACTTTGGTTAAAATAAATTTAATTTACCACGGATAACATCCTCCACGCTTTCTCCTTAGTTGATCTTAGGTTGAGACATATGATGAAAAATTTAGAGTCCACCGAGCAAGGAATTTCTTTTGATGGGAATCCTAGTCCTTTTCCTCCTTTTGGAAATATTGGTGCTCCTTATATGGATAAATTTTCCCTTTCGGGACTTACCATTGGCTTTCCAGCATGGTTGTTTTCAACCTCCTTGGTTCAAAATGTCGTAATTTCTCCATAATTGAGTACACCTCCAATTGGACAAAATCAACCTCCAGTTGATCCTAAAGTTGACCCTTTGCCTTCTTCCTCTTCGCCTAGAAAAAGTATTGGTACTAGTAACCAAGTCACTAAGAAGAAGAAGAAAGGGAAGAAGAAGAAGAAGAACCAAATTCCGTAGAGGGGCAACCAAGCAACCATTATTTTGAATGCAACATTTGATGAGAAACCATCTGTCAAGCCTCACAAAGTTTGATATCCATGAAAATTTTGTACAGGATACCATCTTCTTCGAAATTGTTCTGGTATTCCTCAGATCTTAGAAGAATGGTCTTCCCGCTCACATCATCCTATGCAATCAACTTTTGGAGATCATGCTGGTGACCCACCATCAGCTAGTGGTAGTAAATTTTATGGAAATAAGGGTAAAGTTAAGTTTCCCTGTAGGTTATGTGAAGGGAATCACCCCATTCACCTTTGTCCCTATCTGGATGAAGCCCAAAAAGTGTTGGATGATCTGGATGATGGGAGTAATGTGCCCAAATTGATCTATAACAACTACCATCACACACTTTCATCAATACAACTACAAAATAAGTTAGTTCAATGGTTAGAAAGAAAACCAGGAAACAAAGTGCCAAGAATAGGTTGGTTTTCCATATCAGAAGCATGACAATAGTCACTAACATTGTGTTCACCATCATTAATCCCACCTCAGAAATTCCTGCAACATGTCTCTATGTCAGCACATTTGTACTAAAGAGTGATATTCATTTCAAGGTTCTACTAGTTATTTTCCATGAAATTTACTTATTGTATTTACCTACCTGCACCATTTCACTTACTTGCCTGCACCATGCAATGGATTCTTGCACCATTTACCTGCTTGCACTCCGAAGTATTCCTAGACTGCATTAACATTCTCTATGCCTATACTCAAACCCTCCATTCATGGGGATCAAATTGTATTAGCTGTTGACTTGTATAAGGATTTTGTTCCTTGGCTTTCTATGGCGCATATGGGTTATTACTTCAGTCAAACATAGATGTTAATAGTTTGGATGCCAATGGTGAAATGGTTGAAGTGCATCATGGTCATGACTAAGGAATTCGATAAGTATTATCATTTCAATGACAACTGTGTTCTTCTTTCTCATGTCGATGTCGATACAACAATAAGCTCAACATAAACTCTATCATCACAACGCCCTGCCATATTGCCAATCAATTCTGCTACCACAAAGAACCCATCAAGCCTTTGATATTTGCCCAGGCATTTGCACAATAGCGGTAATGGGCCCTGCCTATGCATCGAAAATGTGAACAACATTATTATTAATGGCTTGCAAATCAGTAATTGTGTGCCCAATGCGGTGGGCAATGTTCGGGTGTTGAAGGGTAATGACGTTGTGTAATTGATAGAACCAAAAGACGAAGATGGTATATCTGTAATGACTTCCACTAATATATGGATCGACCACAACTTCCTTTCCAAGTGCCAAGATGATCTTCTTGATGTCATGCTAGGTTCCATAGCAGTTACTATTTCCAACAATCACTTCTTTAACCATGACAAGGATTCAGTGCTCGTTATGGTTATGATAAGTTCCGGTCAATATGAATCTGATCGAAGGAGATATGCAACAAATATCTGATGCCAACTTATAAGTAGCTCATGCGAGGAGGAAATAAATTAAGCCAAATCACACCTCAACAACCACTCCAGGAAAAGAGGAACGATTCACTAGAATCGTTCCCTCTTTCAATATTTAGTTGAAAAACTAATTCTTATTCCAGAAAACTATTAAAACTAATAATGTTATATATTTTAATTGGTTGAATTAAAAGACCCAATTTGTAAATCGATGTCTATATAAGAAATCAACTAGAACAAACATAAATTAGTCAATTAATTATACAGATAGGAATTAGGAAATCGGTCGAGCCAGAGGAAATGCCCATGAAGGGACCTCACAGAAGGGAAGAGGAGCTATCCCAATGTAGCATCACAAGTTTATCACCAGTGTATGGCTCCTCTCATCTTGCTAGAGTTGAATGTTGTCTACTTGATGTAAAAGAATGTGTTTTCACGAATTAATTGAAGCAATTTTCATCTATGTTTTGTCTATCTATTTATTGCATCTAATGATTTTGACTGCTAGGTGAACTAGGTTAATCGAGGGTGTGAACTGGCTGGGTTGGCCACCAGACCAGCTCGCCATCACTATTCATTTCTTAAATTAATTAGCATTTAGATTATTATTTACTATGTGAGTTTATTTAATTACTTTCAGTCTCTTTCCTCCTCCAAACTAATGTGATTTAATTTGTTGTAATGTTTTCCTTTCGACTGCAACATTGATTTGGTTTTCTGCCTTAAAAATTGTTCTCACATTCAAAATATTTCTTTATATCGAATAAGGATTGTGTCTCTTCAGAACGTTTGAATTTACA
The DNA here is from genome assembly GCA_000404065.3 of Pinus taeda. NCBI lineage: Eukaryota > Viridiplantae > Streptophyta > Pinopsida > Pinales > Pinaceae > Pinus > Pinus taeda. Next base: position 47,879 of record APFE030715057.1, read on the forward strand.
AGATCGGCTTATGTTATAATGCTCTACCTCTAAAAGTTTTAATATGCAATTCAAATCCTTTGCTTTGGTCTAAGATCTGACGGGTTTTGTGCTCTGGAATGTAATCAGTTTCCCCTGATGGATTTGAATGATTATGGAGTGGTGAGATCATAGCCATCGAATGTATTTAAATTTTAATCAACTATGTTGCAAAACCTTAGTATCACTCAGGAAGAAACAATCACATATAATTTATGTTATCTAAAGTTGTGATTCTTGTATACCGCAGAGCCGACATTCATGAAAAAAAGTTGCATTATGTTGCAAATGATCATGTTTATTTCCTTTAAACTTGCATTATGTTGCAAATCAATTTCTTGGTCACTATGCCCCACTCATCTCAACTCCATTTTCTAACGTACACATCTTCATTCACGGAGTCTACGCAACATGTCAAGAGAAAGGGCTTTCAATTGAATAAAGTTTGGGCCCTCCTCAAGCCAATGAGGGAAATATTTCATGGGGAATGCAATATTTCGAAGAAATTTGGGCCCCTTTGACCCACTCAACTAAAGTCTATACAAAGAAACCTCTTTGCTCCACTAAAGTCGATTTCTTCGCTGCTATACCCCACTCAACTCAACCCAATTTTCTAACATACACATCATCATTAATGGAATCTACGCAACATTTCACGAGAAAGGCTTTTCAATTGAACAAATTTTGGGCCCTCTTTGAGTCGATGCGTGGAATGCTTTTTGATGGAAGAAATTTGTGGAATCTTTCACAGGAAATGCTTTTACATGGAAGAAATTTTAGGCTCTTTGCGCCACTTCAAGTCAATTCAACGTGTCAACGTGTGCAGTTTCTTAGCTCTTTAGGTTTTTTTTTTTCAACTCAAATACTTACCTCCTCTGTAAATCTATGACACCCATTTTCTTTCTCTGACTTAGTTTCACAGACGATTGCAATTTGACATCACTTCTCTCTAACTCAGTTTGCCGGATTTGAACTTGGGTTTCTTTTATTTTCAATAATTCCATATTTCTCCATTAACTAATTAAGCTGCTCCAAGATATGTAATAATTATGGCTATATATGGTTGTTTGATGATATTTGTTTCACCATGCATATACAATTTTCTTGGAGGCACAAAGATATGTCTATTTATGCATGTTCGATGGCAACATTAGTTAATTTATTTATTACCCATATCATATATATATATATATATATATATGGCACGTGTGATTTCTCCAATAAATGTATTATTGTGTTTGAATTTCATACTAAATGACTTATTTTTATTAAACAAGGAGGATCTCACTTACTAGGAAACTTAAATATAATAATAATGAAACTTAAACATAATAATTTAGAAATTTAATTCTATTTAATTTTCTCTTTAAAGTTCAGAACCTTCATTCTTTACCTCTAATCAAAACTTAATTAGAAAATATATTATAATTAATTACCCAAATAGTTCAATTGCCTAACCATTTTATGGAGGCATAAAAAGGGAGGGGGCTATGAAAGAGGAGACAAAATATTGCAATGGGAGGTATGCACTAGGTTTAGTTTGTCATTAATTCTTTCTAATTTCAATATTCTTTGAGTTATAAGAAGCAAAACCAATAGGTGGCAGTAGATCATTTTCAAAGGGAAGATATTGTATAATGAGTAACTCCACTTATCCTTTGGATACATTATTTTAAGTAACTTGATTTTCTATCATTTTACTTGTTGTTTGAAGGGATAGTTTTTATTTATCTAGTGCTAATAACCATTAATTTCTTAGAAAAATAGGTTGTCTACCGATATATCAAAGCATCTGAAGGTGTTTTAAAGGTTGTCACATCCAATTAATTTTTCTTTCCTAGACTTCTGCATATGATTTTTTACATTGCAATTGTTTAGAATATGATTTGGTCAATGGTTCTTCACAAGAATTTATATATTTTTTTATATTGTACTCACATAAATTTTATTAATAAAAATCATCCTCTTTTCTCTATACTTTCTGTGTATACTTGCAAAATTTCATATTTTTATTGGTAGTTTATTTTCTTTAATCTACAAATTAATGCAATTGAGGCTCTACAACTTTTTGAGGCCAAGAAGTCTTAAAACTCTGTAAGTTTGCTACTTCCCATGTTTTATTTTTTATTTATGTTCATAGATCTTTATTTTTCTTATTTATATTTCCAATCTTTTTATAAAATTTCAAGCATTATTCTCTAAATGTGTCTCTTGATTTCTTTTTTCTGCTTAGCTTTCTCGTAAATAATCTCATAAAATCATAGAAAAATTGTAAATTCTCACTTAGTCAGTGACAACAAAGGGCATAAAATATTGGGTAGACTTGACCCATTATTTGACTCGCCCTAGTGATATTTGAGGGGTTGGTTAAGAGAAGCATAAAACTTCACTTTGATCAACACCTACCATCCTCTCTTTCTCCTTGTGTTTTCATGTTTGGTGGATGCTAGCAGGACCACATACTCATTGTTAGGAAAGAATGGAACATATTCTTTGAAAATAGGCTTCTTTCTTATGGTGACTCAAATGCAGTAGAATGGAATCTCAGAAGGCCAACTTATCAAATACCTCACAAGAGGCTTATGACACTCAATATATAGGGCTTGATCAAGACGATAGGGAGAGAGAACAATATAGGAATATGAATGGGAATTGGATGTGCACGCATTCATGACACTATCTATTTCTCTTTATCTATCACTCTTATATCTATCATTTTCTCTCCCCTCATGTCCCCCCTCTCTTTCTACCTCCCAATATACCTATATATCCCTCATTCCTCTCTTCCTCTATCCCCCCTCCATCTCTATATCTATCTCCCTTTTTATCTCCTCCTCTCTCTCTCTATCCCTCACTCCCTCTCTGTCTCTCATTTCCTCACTCCTCTCTCTTGCCTACAACTCTGTCTTTATCTCCATCAATTTATCTTTCTCTCTCACTTCCTCACTCCCTCTCTCCTCTCTCTCCACCTTACTTGCTCGCTTTCTCATTCTATCTACCCCCTCTCCATCTCCTTATCCCTCCCTTATCATTCTCTATGTCTCTCCACCTTTCTCTCTTTATCTTTCTCTTCTTCCCCGTCTCTCTCCTTTTCTCCCCCACTATGTTACTCTTCCAACTACATATCTATGTCCCTTCATATATCTCTCTATGTTTCCCCCCAATCTCTCTCTCTATCTCTCTCTCTCTCTCTCCCTCTCTCTCTCACACACTCTCTCTCTCTCTCACTCTCTCTATCTCTCTCCCTCACACACACACACACACACACACACACCATCTCTCTTCCTCACATCTCCATCACCCTCTCTGAATATTTCTCTCTGCCTCTCTCTCTCTCTTTTATTTCCCTTTCCACCTCCTGCCAGATCTAGCTCTATCTCCCTCCCTCTCTCCTTTGTCTCTCTATCTCACCCCCCACTCTTTATATCTATCTCTCTCCCCCCTGCCTCACCCTCTCACTCTATCTATCTCTCTCTTATCAGTCTCTCTATCTCTCCATCTATTTCTTCTTCCCTCTTTCTTCCCCCTCTCCCTTCCCCATATATATTTCTCTATTTCCCTCCCTCTCTCCATATCTATATTCCTCTCTCTCTCTCTCTCTCTCTCTTCCTCCCTCCCTAACCCTCTCCCTCTCCTCTTCCCCTCTCCCTCACTCTATATCCCCCCTCCAACCCTGTCTATATCTCCCTCCCTTTCCCCCCTCTCTCTTCCTCTGTCCCCCTCTATCCCTATATTTATATCCTTCCATCTCTAATTATCTCCTTCCCTAACTACCACCCTCACTCTCTCCCCTCCCCTCCTCCTCTTTCTCTTCCCTCCCCTTTCTCTCCCCTCCATCTCTATCTCTATCTGCCTCCTCTCCCATTCTCTATCTCTTTATCTCAACCCCCTCTTTCTCTCTTTATATATATATATATACTCTCCCCATGACCCCACTTCTCTCCATCTCTCCTTCATTCCTTCTCTATATCCTCCCTCCCAATCTCCCTCACTTGTCCTTATATATTTATCTATTTAACCACCACCCTTCGCCCCTCGACTATCCATCCCCATATGTGTGTGTGTGTGTGTGTGTGTGTGTGTGTGTGTGTGTGTGTCCCTCTTCC
>APFE030715058.1:3702-17224 GCA_000404065.3 Pinus taeda
AAGTTTGACATGAAGAGCAGAGGTATGAGGCTTGACAAGGAGGACAATATGACTATTGATGGAGCCATATTAACTGCAGATAGCCATGGTGACAAATTTCAGTGTAACACATACAAAAGTACCCAGTCTCCTTCGCGGAAGACTTTGTTTTTAATGAGAGCATCATGCCATTTGGCTCGCTGCTGTTGGATCAATGTAGTGTTTTGAAGTGCAGAGAGCCTAATTTCGTCTAGCTCATTGATCTGCTATAATCTATTAATTTGTGCCTCGGTTAAATCTAAGCCAACTTCTTGTGTTGTTCTCAATGTTTGGATTTCGAATTCTATGGGAAATATGGGTTGCTTTCCAAACACTAAGTGATAAGGTGAGTAGCTGGTGGTGCTTCTCCATGTTGTTCTGTAAGCCCACAAGGCTTCTAATAGTCTTGCAGCCAAATCTCGTCTGTGTGACGCAATGGTTTTTCTTAGGATTGCTTCTATTATTTTATTGCTGCTTTCTACCTGACCATTTGCCTATGGGCGGTATGGAGTAGTGATTTTATGCTGGATATGATAGTTTTTGAGTGTTGCAGCTATTTTGTTACCAGCAAAATGTGGTCCACCGTCTGTAATTATATCTCGCGGAAGGCCATAATGCACAAATATATGAAATAGGAATTGTATGACAAAATCCTCAGTAGTTCTCGGCAATGCCTTTGCTTCAACCCATTTGGTGACATACTCTGTTGCCACCAAAATATATGTTTTCTGGCTCAAGGATGGGTTAATTGGTCCAATGAAATCAAGGGCCCATCGCTTGAATGGTTCAATGACTAGCTGTGGGTTTAGGGGCATTTCATCGGATTGACCAGGGCGTCCTGCTCTCTGGCAACTGTCACAGGCTTGGACGAATTTTTTTTCATATTTAAAAATTGTGGGTCATAATACCCTGTTTGCAACACCTTATGTCCAGTCCTCTTACCAACAAAGTGTCTGCCACATGTTCCGTCGTGACAAGCTTTCAGAATATCAAAAATTGCATCCTCTCGGACACATCTCCTAATGTGCATATCTACTCCCGTGTGAAACAAGTAGCCCCCAATCCAGGAAAATCGAGCACTCCGCTGAACAATCTGTTTTCGCTCATTAGGGATTAGATGTTTCAGTAATTTACCTACTGCTAGGTAATTGGCTACATCAGCATACCAGGGTGTTTTAACAGCAACAGCAAACAAATGCTCATCTGGAAATTGATCCTCAACTGCTGCTGTGTCAATTGGCTTTGGCATTCATGAGAGAAAGTCAGCTACAGGATTTTCTTTTCCAGGTCGATCCTTAATTGTAATATCAAATTCCTGTAATTAAATCATCCATCTAGTTATTCAGCCATTTGTGATAGGCTTGTTTGCTAAATATTTTACGGCGGAGTGATCTGTATACAAGATAACAGGATATCCAGTAATGTAATGCCCGAACTTATTGACAGCATGTATTACAGCTATAAATTCTTTTTCAGTAACAGTATAATTCAGTTCAGCAGGGGATAAATTTTTGCTAATGTAATAAATTGTGTATGGTTTTTTATCCTCCTCCTGCCCAAGGACTGCTCCAATGGTTGTATTTGAGGCATCTGATGATATTTGGAATGGAAAATCCCAATTTGGTCCTCGAAGGACTGGGGCTGTGGACACAAGCTTTTTCAGATCCTAGAAAGCACGTTCACATTTTCTGTCCAAAGAAAGTCAACATTTCTGTCCAAGAAAACTGTGTACCTCTGTTTGAGTGGTAGGAGTAGGAATAAGAAAAATTATTTGGATTTTGGTTGGGTCTACCTGAACGCCAGCTGATGAAATGTAGTGTCTTAGTATAATTCCTTCAGTCACCATCATATAGCATTTTTTCATGACTTAAACAAAGTCTGGTAGCAAGACTTTTTACAGTGTGTGCAGTGCTGGATCAAAATCATCTCCGTATGGTGTAAATTTTTCCATATATACTTCAAGTCCTTCATTTATTGAGTCTGCAAAAATGCTGAGGATAGCCCTTTGGAATGTGGCCGGAGCATTGCATAAGCCAAAAGGTAGAACTCTGTAGGAAAATTTTCCCCAAGGACAAGTGAAAGTAGTTTTGTCTTGGTCTTCAAGAGCAATCTGGATCTGATTATATCCACTGAAGCCATCTAGGAAGGAAAAGAATTTCTTTCCTGCCAAACTGTCTAATACTTGATCAATGAATGGAAGAGGGAAGTGGTCTTTTTGTGTTGCCTTATTTAGCTCTCTATAGTCGACACAAATTTTCAATTTCCCATTCTTTTTTAGTACCACCACAAGTGGAGAGACCCATTTACTATCAGAGATAGGGTAAATGAAATTGACATCTAAAAGTTTTTGCAGTTCAGCTTTTACCACTTCTTTTAAATGGGGATTAAGTCTCCTTTGAGGTTGGTGAACAGATCTCGCATCTTTTTCTATGTAAATGTGGTGTGTACATAATTGGGGATCAATTCCTTTCATATCAGGGTAATCCCATGTAAATGCTTCTTTATATTTTCTCAATAATTGGATGATCTTCTCTTCTTGTTCGGAGGTGAGGTTGGCATTAATGTTTAAGATCTTTTCTGGTTCAATTTCCACAATTTTACTATTTGCAATAGAGGTAACAGGTATCGTTTGATCATGCATATATTTAAGAGGATCTTCTTCTAATTCATTATCAAATGCTGCCTCTATCATGTGACATTGTGTGTGGGATCTGAGTTCAGTCTGACTGATAAAATTATTAATGGCATCATCTTTTGTATGGTCCTTGAAATCAAGTGCCTCTTGTATAGTTAATGGGGATCTAATGTTGTCAGTAAGGTATGATACAAGGTGCTTATTGGTTTTCATTATTGTGACACTTGGCTGCGCTAGAGGGTATAAAGCTAAATTATTGATATTTGTCCTTCTGGTTATGGTCATATTCCCTTGTCGGCAGCCAATATAAGCATCAGCAGTTGCAAGCCAAGGTCTACCTAAAATAAATGGATGTCCATCGAGTCGGTTTTTGGGATTTATTATCAGAAAATCAGTCGGATATTCCCAGGAGTCAATAGATACCATGACATCATGCAGTGTGCCTTCTAGCCTAACCATAGATCGGTCAGCCAGTTCTAGTAAAGTAGAGGTGGGTTCTACGGATGTAATGCCTAGTTTCTGGCAAGTAGTGGTTGTTAAGATGTTAATTGTCGCTCCTAGATCAACTAAGGCATTAGAGAAGGTTTGACCATAAATTTGTACGGTTACTACTAGATTTCCTGGGTCTTCGTATTTAATGGGTGTTTCTCTTCCTGATAATAAGTCAGATAGAGTACCAACTACTTGAACTCTTGGATTATTTGTTATATTCCTCCTTGGTTTCTTTACACATAATTCTTTGATAGTCCTTGCATATATCGGGATGTCTTGAATGGCTTGGAGGAATGGAATCTTTATGTACAAGTTTTTTAATTCTCCCAGAATGTCAAAATCAAGATATTGTGTAGATTAAGGTATTATTAATCGTTCTAGGAATGGGGGAGAGGATGTGGTTGCCTGGTTGTGAATTTGTTGTTTATTCGCATCCTCGTCCTGTGGTGATTATTCTCTAGGTAACTGATTTTCAACATGAACTGTCTTATCTCCCTCTGTTTCAACAATACACCCAGATCTTAGCTGAAGATCATTGCACTCCCCCAGATCAGCTCCTATTTCTAGCGTTTCTACTATTTGGACAGATTGTACTGGTCTATTATTTGGATTAGGGTTGGGTTGGGTTGGGAGCTGTGGTTTCAGATTAGACTGGGGATTTTGTTGTAGGGCTGGCAATGTAGGTTGAGGGAGCGGAATGGTTCCTACTGGCTGATGCATCGGTCTTTGCCAGTTTGTCTACCAGGCTTGATTTTGTTAAGTAGGAGGGGCCCATTGTGCAAGATATATGTTATTTTGCCAATATGGAGGGGCATAAGGGAAATTCGTCCAATTGGATTGGCTTGCTTGATTCGGCCACGGGTTTGATGGAGGAAATGACTGTGGTGACCAATTCAAGAAGGGGGTTGAGGTTGATTTTGCCACATACCATATGTTGAGCATTATATTGTGGAGATTGAAAAGAAGAAGTCGGGTCCGAAAACATACCAGATTGTCGCGATTACCACTAACGGCGTTGATTGAGCAGATACACCGACTCTGGCTCCTCTTCTACTTCCTTGTATGATGCTTTTAATCCGGGAAGTGAGGGACAGCTTTCCTTGAGGTGGTCTTTTGTGCAGATAGCGTACGTTTAGACTGCATCTAGTGTGTTAGCCTCTTGCTCATAGCAGGTGTTCATTTTTCATGATTGACATTTTACATGCTAAATATGTCATGCTCTGCAGGCTGCAATGTTCCATATTTGATACTCAGGCCAAACAAGTGTCCATGAGAGTCGGCCAGCTTAAATGCCTGTATTCCAAATTTTGAGGAGTTATTCCATTTTTGAAGAATCTTCAATTTAAGGGAGATCCAAACAGCTTAATTTTGGTCTCCCTAGATTTCAATTTCCTGTTATAGAATATAGAGAATCATTATCTGTCCAAACAGCTTAATCTGGGTAGATTCTTAGATAGATAGAGAAGCAAGGGTGCTCAATAGCTTAATCTGAGCCCCTGGATGGCATAAGTGTAGATATAGGTAGGAGGACAGTAAATAAAAGAAAAAGGTTGAAAAGTTGGGTTTGCTAGTTCAAGTGCACCCAAACCAAAAGAAGAAAAAATGCTAGGTAAAGTAGGCTGGGTAATTAGTTCTGTGGTTGCAGAAATCAAGCTATGTGATCCATTTCATATTTTCAAGTGTCATATCTATCCAGATCACAGTTTGGTGGCACTTTCTCATGTTTGATCAGATTAGGCAAGGCATCTCTAACTCCCCTCTCTTCTTAGTTCCTCAAACTCATTTATTAACATCCCCTCAAGGACCTTGGGATCTGCCCGAGAGTCCCTTCTTCATTCCATTTTTGCTTAAAAGCCAAGTTGACATCTGAGATTGGCTTAGTAAAAGGAAGCCACATTTCTTGTGTAAAAATAATCTTTGCACAAATTCACCATTCCCCCTACACTTTCACTCCACCAAGTCATGCTAACTCCTAACTTTATTATTTAGCTCCCCCAATTCATTCCTCTATCCCCTACTATGTGAAAACTATATAAAAAACCCAAAAAATAAATATTAAATATCCCACCCTATGGCAACTATAGCCTAATAACAATAGTCCAGGAAATACTAGGTCCATTTGGGGCCTTAGTATTATCCCTTCCGCGTTCATTTCCCCTGGGATTTCTTTAACCTCTGGTTAAATAAATAACCAAACCACACCCCACCCCGAGCACGCATTCAAACCCTCAAAACCTAAAGTCTAAGACCCACCACCACCGCGAATAATCAAACATTTATCGCGCGCGCAGTTTTATTAAACCTCTCTCATCTTCCCCTCCCGTCCGTCGTCGGATCGTCTCTCCAAGATCTGACGGCCCTCATGCATATTGGGTGCCCTTATATGACGGCACAATAGTGCCCGATGATCGACGGTTTCACCGTCGTACCCCGGGACACTTGGCGGCTTTTCATTGCGTCGAGCCGCCCCTGACAGATACCGCCCCCGTACCAAAAGCAGTCCGATGCAAACCGGTTACCGCCCTCCCCTGTTGCCACTTTGCCGCATGACGATGCCGCCACCTCACCAGCCACTAAGCTACGCTCTACTGCGTCACCCTGCCACATCACCCTACTGATGTCATCATCCGTACTGGGTCCCACTGCTGACGTCATCCACCGTACCGTTGATGTCATCCGCTGAAAGGAAAATGCGCAAGAGCGAAATCAAGGCTTTGGAAGCCCGAAATCAAATTCTGAGGCAGTTTTCGATGATGTGCTAATCCAGGAAATAGGCCAAATTGGGGAATCTTTGGGGAATCCTTTGTCTCAGTGGCTGTTTTTGCTGAAAAAGGGCCGAAAAGGTGCAATTTAACAGTTTTTACCACATCAGAGAGGAAAAAGCCTCGATTCAATCAAAGAGAAACAGTGAAGCGGCAAAGAGTATCAGTGAAGCGGCAGAGGGTATCAAATCGACCATATCAGAGTCGGGAAATCATTAAAGACCATCCAAACCCAATCAATGCATTACCAAGACAGGGTCACAAGCCATTAAAACCGAATCATAACAAATTAAATGGGAATCACAGTCACCTAAGAGCAGCAGAACCAACTAAGAGGTGCAGGTGAGAAGTGAAAGGCACAGCAATTGCAGATTGGACAAGCAGAGCTGCCAGAGGATGACAGATAGCCACATTTTGAAACAGTTGCCCCCAGCGCAGCATTAGATAGATATTTTCATTACTTATAAGACAAGTTAGGTTAACTGCATTTATTTCCTGAAAAATATCTTCTAGCAGATCTTTGTTGTAGATATTTTGCCTATAAATACAACCCTAAACAATGTAATAAGGGTTGGTGGGTTGATTGCTTGATCTCTCATTCTGAGAGCCACACTGTAAATATTGAAGAATTTATGTAATCAAAGATTGTTGGAATACTTGCATCTGAACTGGTTGGTAGTGTTCTCAATGGCTAAAGAAATTGGTATGGAATTCTCATTCTTGCTCATGGTTCAATAAGTTGTCCCTCCCTTTGTTTATCAATTTATGCATAGCTTTATCAAATATATATCATAATCTAAGTTGTAGGAAAAAAAGAATAGACCAGAATTGGTTTTCATGCCCTCTGTGCTCAATTCTTGCAACTTTCCATGTTTTCCTCTGAAACAGTGATGAATATGCATTCTTAATTGCGCCTATTTTAACTGTTCCTTTCACATATGAATGTTGTATGGGAATTCTTCATTGCTCCCAGATATCACTCATCCACTTTCCCTCTTTGGCTGGATGAGATATTCTTAATTGCCTCTCGTTCCCTAACTTCCATTTCACTCTTGTTTCAGCATAAAATCATTGTGCCTTGTGTGGCTATCCTGCTCCATATTCCCCTCTTCTATCGGAGAAAAAGCACACCTCAGTTCAGTCATGACTCCATGCCCAATGGTTTGAACTTCTCACTTTTTTCATATCAACTCAGTTTGAATAAGATCAACCACCCCATCAATCAAAAAGCAAATCAAAACCCATGTACCTCATATCTAGCCTAAAATCACCCCTTAAACAAAGTTAAAATCCTGAAGAGAGAGTCCTCTCTTACTGTCGGTAGGCTAGGACCTACAATCCAAAGATTGGTTTGTTGTTACCTTGGCCATATTCGCTTGGGAGTCAAAGGGAACAACTTGAGTGATAACATAATGGCGACTCCACTGGGGACCAAATCATTTGTTCATTACTGTAACTCCCCATTTTTTATTAGTTTGCCTTTCCAATCATTCCTAAACTTATTTTGAAAAATCACAAAAATCTCAAAAAATCAAAAAACATTTTGCTTCTTGTTGAATATTAAGTCCTGATCTGAGTGGTGGACAGAGATCAGGCCCTTCAAAGTTCATTTACTTATCCACCTGGCGACTCCACATAAATCCCCATAATAAAGACTCCACTGGAGAAATGAACCCAAGAGAAATATATGAGCAGATCAGGCTGTTGGCCTGGACTACTATCCAACAGGTCATGTTCTTTCTCTTCCACAAAATTTTGCTATGTATATTGTATTTTAAAAACGATTTCAAATTAGATTTTCATGACTTACCCTTTGAAAATATTGTTGAAAGGCCTCCTTGCACATTACAACAGCAACCTTTAAAATCTGCTGAGAATCATCATGCAGCCAAGGAGGAAACAAATATCAAAGCCAATCATGCTATCCTTGTTCATATTGAGCCCAGTCAGCCAACTCCTGTACATACTCCCGTGCCCCGTGAAGTTCCTGACAGATATAAGCCTCTTGTGTTGCCTCCTGTGCTTAATCCTCTGCCCAAAAATCATCCTGATTATCTCCCAAGATTTGATGGAGAGAATGGTATTACTGCCCAAAAGCATATCCAAGCCTTTGAAGATTATCTTAATATATTTGAAGTAGAGGAGGAGGATGTTAGCATCAGGCTGTTTTCCCTTTCTTTGCAAAGCGAAGTTAGGACTTGGTTTAAAGCCTTGCCTAAGGCTAGCATTTCGAATCTTCAGCAGTTTTCCAAGCTCTTCCTTGATAGATGGACGGTCAAACTTAATTTCCTATTGCTCATCGAAGAATATAATCAGTTAAAAAGAAATCCAAGTGAATATGTTCAACAATTTCATGATCGATTCAATCAAGTTTATCATGCTCTGCCTTTGAATATTAGACCTCCCCCTGATCTAGATCTAGTGCACTATCCAAAAGATTTTGACCCAGAAATAGAATTACGTTTGAGAGAAAGGAGTCCCCCTACTATGGAACAAATGCAGGACATGGCAGTAGACATAGAGGCAAATCTGAGAATCAGGGAGGAAAACCGCAAAGCAGAGCAAGAAGAAAGACTTCGTGGTTGGTTACAAAGGTCAGAGGAAATGATAACAATGAAAGTGGAATGTTTAGAACATCTGAGCACATCTGTTTTGCAACAGGAAAGTAATGACATTCATGAACAACCCTACCACAAAACAGATGACATATTCGTACAGCCATACATGATGGAGCAATCTCCTTATATACTATATGAACATAACATATTCTCTTCTTTCAATTGCCTGCCAAAATATGATGAGTATGATGATGATGATGAGCCTAATGACCAAATCATCCTTACAGAGGAATCAAAACCTACTTTGGCAGAAAGCAAAATACAGGGTTAGCAGCTCAAAATCAACGAGCAACCAGCTTATCTCATCTATGAAGTAAAGGAGGAAAGCACTGAAAAGTTTGATTTCAATGAAGGAACTTTACCATTTTGTTTCGAATCTTTTCAGTTTATTAAGGAAAACTATCATACAATCAATAAGAAAATATCAGCAAGTGTTGATATGGATCATCTGGAGGAAGCTCAAACCAGTGTTCAAAATATATTGCCTCTAGCTTTGCAGCCCCACAGAGCCATCAAGTATCAGATGGAAAAAGACTTAGAAGCAGCAACATATGATCAAGTCATCCAAGTGGATCCCCTGCCTCTTTATGTTCAGCCATCTGAGGTTTTCAAAGAAGAAAAGGAGCAGCCTGTGCAGATCAGTCAAAGGCCATATGAGCCTGCTTGTAATAAATTCCAAATATCAGTTCAGGTGGTATATGATGCATGTGCTGACAGGGGGTATGATGAAGTAGAGAGGTCCTCTTCTCCACTAGCAGGCTGTGTGCCTCAGTATCACAGTGTGGATGATATCCCTATTACAAGGCATGATAGTGATCCCAAACCTTTGTACAGTTCTTCAAATTAGTTCGGCAATAATGTATATATGCTGCAGGACCCTTTTGTACAGTTTCTTGATTCAGCAAAGAAGGTCAGCAGTTTCCTGATCTTCTCAAAGGTTAGCAAAGCCATATCAGATTTCAAGATCTCAGTTTTTTCCGCCAGCAAGCACAAGCAACAAAGCGCGTTCATGTTTATAATGCTTGAATGGCTGCACTGGTTATTCCATTTCACCTAACAGCAAAGTAAGTGCTGGTTAAGGTAGGTAGGTAGGATTTCAGTTTCTGTTTAGACAGCAAGCTTGCTGCAGTTGAAGCTCGAAGTGAAGGCCATAAGCTCTTCAAGGTCTATTGTCATGTTCATAAATAAAGCAACCAGCAAAGGAAAGTTTTTAGAACGTAGCAACAAGGGAAGATCAAGGCATTCTGACCTACTGTTCTTGGCCTTTCATAAGGAAAGGCCATCCCCAAGTGGAGCCACTCTTAGCCTCCTGCTCATAGCAGGTGTTCATTTTTCATGACTGACATTTTACATGCTAAATATGTCATGCTCTGCAGGCTACGATGTTCCATATTTGATACTCAGGCCAAACAAGTGTCCATGAGAGTCGGCCAGCCTAAATGCCTTTGCTGTATTCCAAATTTTGAGGAGTTATTCCATTTTTTAAGAATCTTCAATTTAAGGGAGATCCAAACAGCTTAATTTTGGTCTCCCTAGCTTTCAATTTCCTGTTATAGAATATAGAGAATCATTATCTGTCCAAACAGCTTAATCTGGGCAGATTCTTAGATAGATAGAGAAGCAAGGGTGCTCAACAACTTAATCTGAGCCCATGGATGGCATAAGTGTAGATATAGGTAGGAGGACAGTAAATAAAAGAAAAAGGTTGAAAATTTGGGTTTGCTAGTTCAAGTGCACCCAAAACAAAAGAAGAAAAAATGCTAGGTAAAGTAGGTTGGGTAAGTAGTTTTGTGGTTGCAGAATTCAAGCTATGTGATCCATTTCATATTTTCAAGTGTCATATCTATCGAGATCACAGTTTGGTGGCACTTTCTGATGTTTGATCAGATCAGGCAAGGCATCTCTAACTCCCCTCTCTTCTTAGTTCCTCAAACTCATTTACTAACATCCCCTCAAGGACCTTGGGATCTGCCCGAGAGTCCCTTCTTCATTCCATTTTTGCTTAAAAGGCAAGTTGACATCTGAGATTGGCTTAGTAAAAGGAAGCCACATTTCTTGTGTAAAAATAATCTTTGCACAAATTCACCATCCCCCCTACACTTTCACTCCACCAAGTCATGTTAACTCCTAACTTTATTATTTAGCTCCCCCAATTCATTCCTCTATCCCCTACTATGTGAAAACTATATAAAAAACCAAAAAAAGAAATATTAAATATCCCACCCTATGGCAACTATAGCCTAATAACAATAGTCCGGGAAATACTAGGTCCATTTGGGGCCTTAGTATTAGCCCTTCCGCGTTCATTTCCCCTGGGATTTGTTTAACCTTTGGTTAAATAAATAACCAAACCACACCCCAACCCGAGCGCGCATTCAAACCCTCAAAACCTAAATTCTAATACCCACCACCAACGCAAATAATCAAACATTTATCGCGCGCGCGTTTTTATTAAACCCCGCTCATCTTCCCCTCCCGTCCGCCGTCGGATCGTCTCTCCAAGATCCGACGGCCCTCATGCATATCGGGCGCCCTTATATGACGGCACAATAGTGCCTGACGGTCGATGGTTTCACCGTCGTACCCGGGACACTTGGCGGCTTTTCATTGCGTCGGGCCGCCCCTGACAGATACCGCCCCCTTACCAAAAGCGGTCTGATGCAAACCGCTTACCGCCCTCCCCTATTGCCACTTCGCCGCATGACGATGCCGCCACCTCACCAGCCACTGAGCTGTGCCCTACTGTGTCACCCTGCCACGTCACCCTGCTGACGTCCGTACTGGGTCCCATTGCTGACGTCATCCGTCGTACCGCTGATGTCATCCATCGTACCACTGACGTCATCTGCCGAAAGGAAAACGCGCAAGAGCGAAATCGAGACTTCGGAGGCCCGGAATCAAATTCTAAGGCATCACTACGAGAAATAGGCCAAATTGGGGAATCTTTGGGGAATCTTTTGTCTCAATGGCTGTTTTTGCCGAAAAAGGGCCGAAAAGGGGCAATTTAACAGTTTTTACCACATCAGAGAGAGGAAGAAGCCCCGATTCAATCAGAGAGAAACATTGAAGTGGCAGAGAGTATCAGTGAAGCGGCAGAGGGTATCAGATCGACCATATCAAAGCCGTGAAAGCATTAAAGACCATCCAAACCCAATCAATGCATTACCAGGACAGGGTCACAAGCCATTAAAACCGAATCATAACAAATTAAATGGGAATCACAGTAACCTAAGAGCAGCATAACCGACTAAGAGGTGCAGGTGAGAAGTGAAAGGCGCAACAATTGCAGATTGGACAAGCAGAGCTGCCAGAGGACGACAGATAGCCACATTTTGAAACAGCTGCCCCCAACGTAGCATTAGATAGATATTTTCATTACTTATAAGACAAGTTAGCTTAACTGCATTTATTTCCTGAAAAAAATATCTTCCAACATATCTTTGTTGTAGATATTTTGCCTATAAATACAACCCTAAACAATGTAATAAGGGTTGGTGGGTTGATTTGTTGATCTCTCATTCTGAGAGCCACACTGTAAATATTGAAGAATTTTTGTAATCAAAGATTGATGGAATACTTGCATCTGAACTCGTTGGTATTGTTCTCAATGGCTGAAGAAATTGGTATGGAATTCTCGTTCTTGTTCATGGTTCAATAAGTTGTCCCTCCCTTTGTTTATCAGTTTATGCATAGTTGTATCAAATATATATCATAATCTAAGTTGCAGGAAAAAAAGAATAGACCAGAATTGGTTTTCATGCCCTCTGTGCTCAATTCTTGCAACTTTCCATGTTTTCCTCTGAAACAGTGATGAATATGCATTCTTAATTGCGCCTATTTAAACTGTTCCTTTCACATATGAATGTTGTCTGGGAATTCTTAATTGCTCCCAGATATCACTCATCCACTTTCCCTCTTTGGCTGGATGAGAGATTCTTAATTGCCTCTCATCCCCTAACTTCCATTTCATTCTTGTTCTAGCATAAAATCATTGTGCCTTGTGTGGCTATGCTGCTCCATATTCCCCTCTTCTACTGGAGAAAAAACACACCTCAGTTCAGTCATGACTCCATGCCCAATGGTTTGAACCCCTCACTCTTTGCATATCAACTCAGTTTGAATAAGATCAACCACCCCATCAATCAAAAAAACAAATCAAACCCATGTGCCTCATATCTAGCCTAAAATCACCCCTTAAACAAAGTTAAAATCCTGAAGAGAGAGCCCTCTCTGACTGTTGGTATGCTAGGACCTGCAGTCCAAAGACTAGTTTGTGGTTACCTCGGCCGGATTCCCTTGGGAGTCAAAGGGAACAACCTGAGTGATAACATAATGGCGACTCCACTCGGGACAAATCATCTGTTCATTACTGTAACTCCCCATTTTTGATTAGTTTGCCTTTCCAATAATTCCTAAACTTATTTTGAAAAGTCACAAAAAAATCACAAAAATCCCAAAAATCAAAAAATATTTTGCTTCTTGTGGAAAATTAAGTCCTGATCTGTGTGGTGGACAGAGATCAGGCCCTTAAAAGTTCATTTACTTATCCACCTGGCGACTCCACATAATCCCCATAATAAAGACTCCACTGGAGAAATAAACCCAAGAGAAATATATGAGTAGATCAGGCTGTTGACCTCGACTACTATCCAACAGGTCATGTTCTTTCTCTTCCACAAAATTTTGCTATGTATATTGTATTTTAAAAACGATTTCAAAATAGATTTTCATGACTTACCCTTTGAAAATATTGTTGAAAGGCCTCCTTGCACATTACAACAGCAACCTTTAAAAGCTGCTGAGAATCATCATACAACCAAGGAGGAAACAAATATCAAAGCCAATCATGTTATCCTTGTTCATATTGAACCCAGTCAGCCAATTCTTGTACATACTCCCGTGCCCCGTAAAGTTCCTGCCAGGTATAAGCCTCTTGTGTTGCCTCCTGTGCTTAATCCTCTGCCCAAAAATCATCCTGATTATCTCCCAAGATTTGA
>APFE030715071.1:0-26583 GCA_000404065.3 Pinus taeda
CGTAAGGCGTTTCCCTCTGAAATAAACTCTCCTCTCTCCCTACCTGTCATCTTATAAACCGCAAGATTATATGTTAGACGATTGCAACAATTTGAGCCCTTGATTCAAAAGAATTTCATATGATAAAATCGAATCGACTCGTCCATTAAGATGATGATTCTTATTCCTGAAGGCCTTACCATTTTCTGAATTCCATATTTTTAAGAAATAATCAGCGGGCCTAATTACAAATCTGATACCGAGAAACGACCTTACAAGAAAGCAGGCAATGTAGCAGAGACCCGTCGCAAGCGAGGGGATTTGCTGGACGAAAATTTGCTGAAGAAACGACAAAACGGTGAATTCTCTTATAGAACTTAGCTGGTCTAATATAACGATAAGTTTCTGCGCTGGATTCAAGTGGTTCTGTGCTTTAGTCAGATTGGGAGAAGTTTATCGCCATTAGGTTTTGATATTTAGTATCTGTTATTATGGTAAATGTTAGGGTTTTAATCTAGACATGCAACACAGAATGCAACCTGCTTCACAATTATCTTGATAACTGCCATGTTAGTGTTTAGATATTGGATCGACAGTGTCAAATGTTTGTTGTTGCAGATGCAGAAATTGCCAATGACTGTTCATGCGCTTGTTTCTGATGATATTCGAGCAAAGAAGACTGCTGCGATGCGCATACGAAAGATCATATCTATGGGTTAGATTCTCTATTTTTAATCAGAACCCAACATTTGTGATCAGAAACAACAATCAAACATTCTTCCCTGCTCTTATTAATGTTTCCTCTGTGCAGAAAAATAATGCGCTTATTAATGTTAGGGTTTGTGAACGTTTACACTATAATTAGAAATCTGATACCGGGAAACGACCTTACGAGAAAGCAGGCAATGTAGCAGAGACCCGTCGCAAGCGAGGGGATTTGCTGGACGAAAATTTGCTGAAGAAACAACAAAACGGTGAATTCTCTTATAGAACTTAGCTGGTCTAATATAACGATCAGTTTCTGTGCTGGATTCAAGTGGTTTTGTGCTTTAGTCAGATTGGGAGAAGTTTATCCCCATTAGGTTTTGATATTTAGTATCTGTTATTATGGTAAATGCTAGGGTTTTTATCTAGACATGTAACACAGAATGCAACCTGCTTCACAATTATCTTGATAACTGCCATGTTAGTGTTTAGATATTGGATCGATAGTGTCAAATGTTTGTTGGTGCAGATGCAGAAATTGCCAATGACTGTTCATGCGCTTGTTTCTGATGATATTCCGGCAAAGAAGACTGCTGCGACGCGCATACGAAAGATGATATCTATGTGTTAGATTCTCTATTTTTAATCAGAACCCAACATTTGTGATCAGAAACAACAATCAAATATTCTTCCCTACTCTTATTAATGTTTCTTCTGTGCAGAAAAATAATGCACTTATTAATGTTAGGGTTTGTGAACGTTTACACTGTAATTACAAATCTGATACCGGGAAACGACCTTACAAGAAAGCAGGCAATGTAGCAGAGACCTGTCGCAAGCGAGGGGATTTACTGGAGGAAAATTTGCTGAAGAAACGACAAAATGGTGAATTCTCTTATAGAACTTAGCTGGTCTAATATAACGATCAGTTTCTGCGCTGGATTCAAGTGGTTCTGTGCTTTAGTCAGATTGGGAGAAGTTTATCCCCATTAGGTTTTGATATTTAGTATCTGTTATTATGGTAAATGCTAGGGTTTTTATCTAGACATGCAACACAGAATGCAACCTGCTTCACAATTATCTTGATAACTGCCATGTTAGTGTTTAGATATTGGATCGATAGTGTCAAATGTTTGTTGGTGCAGATGCAGAAATTGCCAATGACTGTTCATGCGCTTGTTTCTGATGATATTCGGGCAAAGAAGACTGCTGCGATGCGCATACGAAAGATGATATCTATGGGTTAGATTCTTTATTTTTAATCAGAACCCAACATTTGTGATCAGAAACAACAATCAAACATTCTTCCCTGCTCTTATTAATGTTTCTTCTGTGCAGAAAAATAATGCGCTTATTAATGTTAGGGTTTGTGAACATTTACACTGTAATTACAAATCTGATACTGGGAAATGACCTTACAAGAAAGTAGGCAATGTAGCAGAGACCCGTCGCAAGCGAGGGGATTTGCTGGAGGAAAATTTGCTGAAGAAACGACAAAACGGTGAATTCTGTTATACAACTTAGCTGGTCTAATATAACGATCAGTTTCTGCGCTGGATTCAAGTGGTTTTGTGCTTTAGTCAGATTGGGAGAAGTTTATCCCCATTGGGTTTTGATATTTAGTATCTGTTATTATGGTAAATGCTAGGGTTTTTATCTAGACATGCAACACAAAATACAACCTGCTTCACAATTATCTTGATAACTGCCATGTTAGTGTTTAGATATTGGATCGATAGTGTCAAATGTTTGTTGGTGCAGATACAGAAATTGCCAATGACTATTCATGCGCTTGTTTCTGATGATATTCCGGCAAAGAAGACTGCTGCGATGCACATACAAAATATGATATCTATGGGTTAGATTCTCTATTTTTAATCAGAACCCAACATTTGTGATCAGAAACAACAATCAAACATTCTTCCCTGCTCTTATTAATGTTTCTTCTGTGCAGAAAAATAATGCGCTTATTAATGTTAGGGTTTGTGAAGGTTTACGGTGTGGAAGTGTTGAATGTGCTCGATGAGGTTGTTAACCCTGTCGGCTCCAGACTAGATGTGAGATGAATCTGCCTGAGTAGCAGCAAATGGTATGGCCACATCGATGGGACGTAATGGATGAAATACTAGCACTACCAGAAAGTGTTTGTGGCCTGTTGAGATGTGGAGAGATTTTTTGTAGCTATGTTGGACATAGGGGAGGCTTTCATCGCATGTGCGTGGATGCTTTGAGTTGTACATGCGCAAAATGTGTATGATCGTCCTGTTGACGACCTCTGTCTGGCCATTAGTTTCGGGATGGAAATCCATGGACTTAGTAAGTTTAGTATCCAGCATCGAACAAAGACTTGACCAAAATGCACTCAGGAATCTACTATCCCGATCTGAGACAATGGACTATGGGATTCTGAGGTGTACGCACACTCGCTCAAATAAGAGTTTAGAAGTCACCTATGTTGTGATACTCTTCTTGTAGGGTGCCATAATGGCCACCTTGGAGAATATGTCAATGACCATGAAAACATAGTCATTGTCGTGCTTAGATGAAGGAAGGCCCGACATGTAATCCATGGTGGTGGATTCCCAAGGTCAACTAGGAGTAGGAAGAGTGGTATATAGGCCTTTCTTCTTGATGCTTAGTTTGGAAATGGCATAGGTAGTGTAGGATTTAATGTACATCCCAACATCCTGACAAAGGTTAAACCAATAAAAATACTTTTGCGCTACTTCCATTGTTTTCTCTACCCCGAAATGTCCAATGACTGGACTGTAGTGTTCCTCACAAATCATCTTAGCATGCTCACCTGAAGGAACACATAAGTGTCCTAGGTAGCATAATAATGCATCATGGAGGTGTAAATTTGGAACTTGCCTACCTTCGAGGAGTGTCCAGTATGTACTACTGAATTCTAGATCGCTCTTGTAAAGATGTGACCAGCCTGAAGTCTCATGCCCACTGGTGTCGAGCATAGTGATCAGCGCCATGACTCGTCAGCTGAGGCAATCTACAACATTATTGGTGCTACCCTTCTTGTACTTAATGTTTAAATGGAATTGTTGCAGGTATGTGGACCATTTCTGATGGTAATCATTCTGTAACTTCCTTTGTGTCTGTATGAACTGTAGGGGTCGGTGGTCTATTTGGATGACCATTTCCTTCCCCATAACATAATGCTCCCATTGACGACGAGCCTACATAATGGAATGCATTTATTTTTCATAAGTGGAATACCTTTAGACTATGTCTGAAAGTGTCTCACTATGGTAAGCCACTGGATTCCCCTGTGAGTAAGAACTAGACCAATAACATAGTCGGAGGCGACTGTCTCATCTCAAATGGTTGTTGCAGGTTTGGTAATGTGAACTGGTGTAAAGAAGATATGATTCTTCAACTCTACAAATGCCTTTTGTTCAGTTTCAGACCAAAATAATTTTTCTTTTGCTCCACCCTTGGTGACTTGAATTAAAGGCCAAGTGATATGAGAGAACCCCAACATGAGCCTACAGTAGAAATTGGCAAGACTCAGAAAGTTGCAGAGCTCTATTAGAGTGGTTAGGGCTAGCCAATCCTAAGTGACTTGTATCCTGGATGGGTCCATATTCACACCCTGATCATCAATATTATGCCCCATAGATTGAACATGGGTCATGCCAAAACTGCATTTCTCCAAATTGGCACACAGCTTGTGTTGTCATAAGGTTTGAGGGACCCGTCGAATATGATGGAGGTGCTCTTCTTGACTCTAGCTAAAGAGAAAGATGTCATTTAAATATACTACCATGAATGAATTGGTGAAGGGTTGCGAGATGTCATCCATCAATCTCATGAAGGTTGTGGGAGCATTCGTCAACCCAAAATGCATGACCAACCATTCGAAAAGGCCCTCCTTGTATTTGAAGGCAGTCTTCCACACATTAGAGGGTTTGATAGGAACCTAGTGATAACTGGACTTCAAGTAAATATTATTGAAATATTTGGCCCCCTTAAGCTGGTCAAGAAGGTTGTCAATTCGTGGGATTAGGTATCTATTCCGGACAGTGATCTTGTTCAGTGCCCAATAGTCAATATAGAGTTTCCAAGTTGCGTCCTTCTTCTGTACCAATACAATATGGGTCCCATAGGGTGATGAACATGGCCTAGTGTGCCCTTTCTACAACATCTCCTGAATCTATCTCTTTATATCATCATTCTCTAGAATAGAGCCTTGATAGATGTGTTCATTGGGTGCTTGACCTGATAATGTAGGGGTAGCCCTGTAATTGAGGCGAGAATGTCTGCGTACTCAAACACAACCTTTCCATCTGTTTTTGTTGCGTAGAGGAGCCTTGTCTAGAACTCATGGCCACAACCTTATTCTTGCCTTGAGGTCAAATCATACGGAAAAAAAATTTCCTGGTCTGGGAAATTATCTTAGTACATTTCTCTGTAGTGATCAAAGAGATGGTGGTAGGTGGGGCTACCTCTAGTATCTAGTACAACCTATTTCCCAAAGTAATAATCATAAAGCAAGGTCTAGAGTCATACACAGCATGTCACTTCCACAAGTATGGTTGTCCTAATAATACATCAAAAAATTCAAGAGGAGAAACATCACACAGTACCTCATCCATGAAGGGCTTGATGTTGTAAGGAAGGCAACACTGCTAGCTGATGTGGACATCTCATCCTTGATGAAGTCACCCGATGGTGTATGACTCTGGATGTCCTGTCATCAGTAGGCCCATCTGCTTCACGAATTCTACTAAAATGAGGTTCTTCTAGCTCCCACTATTGACAATGAACTGCAGCAGAGAAAAATTCACCCACATCTGTGAGTGGAAGAGGTGTTCCCCCTCCTATGGATATTCAGCCTCATTCTTATGGATCTTAGTGGTGGCCATGGTTGAACTAGGCTTTACATTAATGATTTACTTCCCTTTTTCATTCCCCTTGTTGGGTTCTAGCTCTGAGTGGAGCTCACAGCCACTCACTTGTATAGTGAGTGGAGCTATTATGGAACTCACACCATTCCCATGTCCTTCTTTGTCCTCAGGGTGTTTTTATTTTCTTGTGGCTTTGGTAGGTTGTCTTGGGTCACCTTGCCTTGGATTTGGCCTTTGCTCTGTGGTTTGGGGGCACCTTTTCCATGCTTCAGATTTGCAGATCCAAAGTCTGGCATCTGTTTAAAATTATGCTCAATCTTAATGGTGTATCGGTATGTCATTCCGAGTGAGGAGATGTCTAGGAACTCCATCTCATATTAGATGTACTTGTGTAGGAATTTGTGGTACTTGAGTACTAAATGTCGCTTAGAATCCTTGATACTGAGTTATTTGTGGAGGGTATGGAAAAAAATTTTGAAGTCCAACACATCTTGGTCCCTTCCCTACCGTAGCGTGGTCTACTTTATATATTTATCTTCATATCTCCTAACATGGTAACATTGTTCCTTGATGGCATCTTGGAAATAATCCCAAGTGGGTGGGGCTAAAAAGGTGAGGATTCCCTCTTATCCTTTTGTTCACAGTAGGTTTTCCACCAGTCCTTGACGTGTGGGCCGACTTGAGAAGTGAAAAAGTAATATTTTCCCGATTGGAA
Organism: Pinus taeda; assembly: GCA_000404065.3. NCBI lineage: Eukaryota > Viridiplantae > Streptophyta > Pinopsida > Pinales > Pinaceae > Pinus > Pinus taeda. The sequence goes on from APFE030715071.1 coordinate 6,262, forward strand.
AGGTCATGTACTGAAAAATATCCTTCCAAAACATTCAACCAATTATCTACTGTGTCTGCATCTATGTGTCCCTCAAATATGGCAATGTCAAAGTTAACTTGTACCTTAAAAGTAGTGGCACCTCCAAAGTGGTTGCTGGATGAGGATGTGTCATATGTGGGTCACCATCGAAGGATCTAGGCAAAGTTATCCATCATCGCGTTCCTCTGTCGCTCAAGGGCTTCATTGACCAATATTTTGATAGGATCTCCTACCCCCCTCCTCTTTCTTTTCTTTTGCCATAGGATACTATCGGGGTTTGTGAGGCTGATATTGTAAAGTTTCAACCAGATCGAGCCCTAACTCCTTATACCCTAACCTCGTTGGGGACATGCAAAGAAAAAGAATAAAGAGAAGACTGCTCTGCTACCATTGATATGAACTTAAACAGGAACACAAAAATTACAGATATAACCATAAATACAAAGATGCAGTAGAAATAACACTTCATTTTATTAATATCATAATAATGAGATATGCTTACAAACAAAATAGAAATAAACTAGCTCGAGTGGTGGTAGCTTATCTATGAGAAGAGATGTGGCATATACATGACTCCAAATTTGTTATAATGAGGATCAAGGGAATTTTTATTATTGAACAACAAGGGAGAACCCTAAACAACCAAAACCCTAACCCGAGGAGATGGAACACCAAGCGTTTGTAGGCCCTGTTGGGGTTAGTTGGGCAGACAAATTCTTGGGATTGTAACTTGGTCAAATTATCTTTGTTCGTCACGTATGATACCTTATTGGAAAAGTCTCTCTGGGTACTATAGTATTTGTGACACACTCCTACCAATGAATACAAACCTATTACAGACCTCAAAACAATGTCGTTTAAGGGGTCAAAATTGCTTTGAAAGTTGAGGACCCGAAAAACTGCTAAAAATAGTAAACGTTGAAATAAACAAGGAAAAATATGAAACTTATCAGAGGTCTAGGTGGAATATGTGGCTGGAAACAAATATGCACTTGAATAAAGGTTTCTCCATTCTTCACAAGCACTGATCAATAGCAACTTTTCTCTTTCTCGGAGTGCGTTGATTCTAGAAATTCAGGAAAATTAAAAAAGATCTTGAAGCTTCCTCTTCCAGAAGCTTCCAAGGGTTGTTTTAACCATTTAACTTGGATAAGATGTTCTAATCCTATCTAATCCTTCCTTGGAGAGTTAACCTCTTTCCCTTGACCTCATCCCCCCTTCTTAAGTGGAGCTCATCCTCCAAAAGAGACTAATTCACAATTTCAATCTTATTCACATTCATATCAAAGTAATTGGAGCACACCCTTTCCTTTACAACATTGGCCATCTCAACCCCAAAACCAATCTTGGCAACAAGGTTGGCAATGGACTTATGGGAGCCATCCACAATATCCTCAGTATTTTCCTCAATATCCTCCATAACCAACTCCATGTTATCCTTACCATTCACCTCCACCACAACCGCAACCCCAACCACATCCATCTCAAATATACACTCCCACTCAACTACCTATACGACCATTTCATAACCCACACATTGAAGTAGCTCAGCCCACTTACAATGCTGAGGTACAACACTTCCAAATATCTCCTCTTGATCTCAATGGTATTCATCTCGGCTCAGGAAGAACATTACAGAAAAACAATTCTCTTGATTCCATTGAAGTACAACATGCATAAGAAGAAGATTCAAAAAAGAAGATCAAAGAATAATGGGTTGCATTTGATGAAGAGTAGACAACAAAATTAGAGATCGAGAAATCTCCCTCATGGTTGCCATCAAATCTGCCATGTATTCAAAAGAAAAATCAACAAAAAAAGGAAGATTTGAAGGTCATGGTAGAAGAAGACATGAATAATGATCCAAATAAGCAATCAAACCAAGGGCATGAAAGTTATATTGAGGTTTGGTTCCAGATAGTGACTAAGTTGCATAAACACACTCTTCTTCAACTATGCATGATCCTTTCAAAGTCAAATAATTTAGTCTCTGAAATCCAGGTACATGTAAAAGCATACATTTCAAGCCTACACATCATTTTGTCTGTCATCTTGATGTGCACATGGCTCCATTGGAAGTATTATAGAGTCAGATGCTCCTATCCACCTGCAACATTAGCTAGTAGTAGCTCCATGTGAAACAGTACCACCAAGACACCAAATTGCACTAGTATGTGAGGCAATGAAGCTAGAATCATCTGGGTCTCAACAATGCTATCCATCACAAGAAGATGTTTGGTAGGGGGTTAAGCTCCCATATAGGTGGATGAGGACCTAGTGTTGTGTTGTGCCTAGCATTTTTTGTATCTTATGAAGATCCATGACCCACTCCCTAGAATTCCTCCTTGTCAAAGTAGTTGTCATGGAGTTCTAGCTGAAACTATGCCCATAAATTCCTTAATAATTATAAAAGTACCTCCATATTACCACAAGGAGGTAACCAAATACCATAAGCAACCTATCCATTCAATGGTCTAAGAATGTTTGGTAGGTGCACTAATCTATACAAATATATTTTTTGGTTACTAGTATCTTGTTGTTTTCTCTTGGGTCGACAAACAATGATAAAAATTATTATTGTTTAGTAATGTTGAGGTGTCTAATTTTGTGTTTATATAGACTAGTTCTACAATGTTCATACATTCTAGCCTTGTAATAAAAAATATTGGTTAAGATTCTTTGGACATTGGAGAAGGATGATACAACTGAGTTTAATGACCTCGGAGAAGACACTCGTAATGAAACCCTAGTGTTTTGGATATCTTGTATCAATGAACTCAACGTAGCTAAGGATGCCTCAATTTCATCAGTTGGATTTCTTCTTTCTTTTTATGAGTTTGCTTGTTCTAAATTTTGGTTTGGCAATGGTAGGTTTGAGTTATGATTAGGTTGCATATTATCCAATTTCCTTGGAATTTAATACAATGATTGTATTAGGGATTTTAACTTGGTTATTTTTACAATGTTAAACCAAATTTAAAAAGAAAGTACTAAAATAGTTCGAATGCATATTTGGTAACATAGATAACGTGTGATGCCTATTTGACGTTGAAGCTTGTTTTAGAAGTAAGAAGTTTGCAAAATAACTCCCAAAAAGTATTGTGTGGTCTAAATTTTGTAAAAAATAAGGTTACATACATGTAAACAGATTTTTTTATCATAAACATGTGTGTGTTCCTAGAACACATGCACATTCCTAACCATGTTGAGATGACATCCTAACTAGAATATTAAAACTTGCTAAGCTAAGATGCCTAAACAATACATGCACATTATTAGAAATACACACAAATTTGTGCACACATTTTGAATAGTTCCATTTCCATATTTGGGACCATCAACTTCATAAACCCAATTACATTTTATTATTAATTATATTTATTTAAACATAACCATACACGTTACATAATTAATCTTTAAACAAGTAATACCTTATATATTTAAGCTAATCATTTTATATTAATTGCACACACTATTTATCCTTAATTGGTTAAAAACCCATGAATTACTTATACTTATATATATATATATATTAGATATATATATATATATAATTATATAATATATAATATATAAGATATATATATATTATATATTATATATATAGATTATATATAAAAATACACTATATAAATATAAATATACATATAATCCATTTTTAATTAAGAAAAAAATCACTATCGGCTAAATAAAAGAACTTCCTAAAATGACTTTTTAATTACTTTAAAAATTATATATCTTAAGAATAATTATTAGGCCGTAAGGCGTTTCCCTCTGAAATCAACTCTCCTCTCTGCCTGCCTGTCATCTTGTAAACCACACGATCATATGTTAGACGATTGCAACCATTTGAGGCCTTGATTCAAAAAAATTTCATATGATAAAATCGAATCGACTCGTCCACTAATATGATGATTCTTATTCCTGAAGGCCTTACCATTTTCTGAATTCCATATTTTTAAGAAATAATCAGCGGGCCTAATTACAAATCTGATACCGGGAAACGACCTTACAAGAAAGCAGGCAATGTAGCAGAGAACCGTCGCAAGCGAGGGGATTTGTTGGAGGAAAATTTGCTGAAGAAACGACAAAACGGTGAATTCTTTTATAGAACTTAGCTGGTCTAATATAACGATCAGTTTCTGTGCTGGATTCAAGTGGTTCTGTGCTTTAGTCAGATTGGGAGAAGTTTATCGCCATTAGGTTTTGATATTTAGTATCTGTTATTATGGTAAATGCTAGGGTTTTTATCTAGACATGCAACACAGAATGCAACTTGCTTCACAATTATCTTGATTACTGCCATGTTAGTGTTTAGATATTGGATCGATAGTGTCAAATGTTTGTTGTTGCAGATGCAGAAATTGCCAATGACTGTTCATGCGCTTGTTTCTGATGATATTCGGGCAAAGAAGACTGCTGCGATGCGCATACGAAAGATGATATCTATGGGTTAGATTCTCTATTTTTAATCAGAACCCAACATTTGTGATCAGAAACAACAATCAAACATTCTTCCCTGCTCTTATTAATGTTTCTTCTGTGCAGAAAAATAATGCGCTTATTAATGTTAGGGTTTGTGAACGTTTACACTGTAATTACAAATCTGATACCGGGAAACGACCTTGCAAGAAAGCAGGCAATGTAGCAGAGACCCGTCGCAAGCGAGGGGATTTGCTGGAGGAAAATTTGCTGAAGAAATGACAAAACGGTGAATTCTCTTATAGAACTTAGCTGGTCTAATATAACGATCAGTTTCTGCACTGGATTCAAGTGGTTCTGTGCTTTAGTCAGATTGGGAGAAGTTTATCCCCATTAGGTTTTGATATTTAGTATCTGTTATTATGGTAAATGCTAGGGTTTTTATCTAGACATGCAACACAGAATGCAACCTGCTTCACAATTATCTTGATAACTGCCATGTTAGTGTTTAGATATTGGATCAATAGGGTCAAATGTTTGTTGGTGCAGATGCAGAAATTGCCAATGACTGTTCATGCGCTTGTTTCTGATGATATTCGGGCAAAGAAGACTGCTGCGATGCGCATACGAAAGATGATATCTATGGGTTAGATTCTCTATTTTTAATCAGAACCCAACATTTGTGATCAGAAACAACAATCAAACATTCTTCCCTGCTCTTATTAATGTTTCTTCTGTGCAGAAAAATAATGCGCTTATTAATGTTAGGGTTTGTGAACGTTTACACTGTAATTACAAATCTGATACCGGGAAACGACCTTACAAGAAAGCAGGCAATGTAGCAGAGACCCATCGCAAGCGAGGGGATTTGCTGGAGGAAAATTTGCTGAAGAAACGACAAAACGGTGAATTCTCTTATAGAACTTAGCTGGTCTAATATAACGATCAGTTTCTGCGCTGGATTCAAGTGGTTCTGTGCTTTAGTCAGATTGGGAGAAGTTTATCCCCATTAGGTTTTGATATTTAGTATCTGTTATTATGGTAAATGCTAGGGTTTTTATCTAGACATGCAACACAGAATGCAACCTGCTTCACAATTATCTTGATAACTGCCATGTTAGTGTTTAGATATTGGATCAATAGGGTCAAATGTTTGTTGGTGCAGATGCAGAAATTGCCAATGACTGTTCATGCGCTTGTTTCTGATGATATTCGGGCAAAGAAGACTGCTGCGATGCGCATACGAAAGATGATATCTATGGGTTAGATTCTTTATTTTTAATCAGAACCCAACATTTGTGATCAGAAACAACAATCAAACATTCTTCCATGCTCTTATTAATGTTTCTTCTGTGCAGAAAAATAATGCGCTTATTAATGTTAGGGTTTGTGAACGTTTACACTGTAATTACAAATCTGATACTGGGAAACGACCTTACAAGAAAGTAGGCAATGTAGCAGAGACCCGTCGCAAGCGAGGGGATTTGCTGGAGGAAAATTTGCTGAAGAAACGACAAAACGGTGAATTCTCTTATACAACTTAGCTGGTCTAATATAACGATCAGTTTCTGTGCTGGATTCAAGTGGTTTTGTGCTTTAGTCAGATTTGGAGAAGTTTATCCCCATTAGGTTTTGATATTTAGTATCTGTTATTATGGTAAATGCTAGGGTTTTTATCTAGACATGCAACACAAAATACAACCTGCTTCACAATTATCTTGATAACTGCCATGTTAGTGTTTAGATATTGGATCGATAGTGTCAAATGTTTGTTGGTGCAGATGCAGAAATTGCCAATGACTATTCATGCGCTTGTTTCTAATGATATTCTGGCAAAGAAGACTGCTGCGATGCGCATACAAAAGATGATATCTATGGGTTAGATTCTCTATTTTTAATCAGAACCCAACATTTGTGATCAGAAACAACAATCAAACATTCTTCCCTGCTCTTATTAATGTTTCTTCTGTGCAGAAAAATAATGCGCTTATTAATGTTAGGGTTTGTGAAGGTTTACGGTGTGGAACTGTTGAATGTGCTCGATGAGGTTGTTAACCCTGTCGGCTCCAGACTAGATGTGAGATGAATCTGCCTGAGTAGCAGCAAATGGTATGGCCACATCGATGGGAAGTAATGGATGAAATACTAGCACTACCAGAAAGTGTTTGTGGCCTGTTGAGATGTGGAGAGATTTTTTGTAGCTATGTTGGACATAGGGGAGGCTTTCATCGCATGTGCGTGGATGCTTCGAGTTGTACATGCGCAAAATGTGTATGATCGTCCTGTTGACGACCTCTGTCTGGCCATTAGTTTCGGGATGGAAATCCATGGACTTAGTAAGTTTAGTATCCAGCATCGAACAAAGACTTGACCAAAATGCACTCAGGAATCTACTATCCCGATCTGAGACAATGGACTATGGGATTCTGAGGTGTACGCACACTCGCTCAAATAAGAGTTTAGAAGTCACCTATGTTGTGATACTCTTCTTGTAGGGTGCCATAATGGCCATCTTGGAGAATATGTCAATGACCATGAAAACATAGTCATTGTCGTGCTTAGATGAAGGAAGGCCCGACATGTAATCCATGGTGGTGGATTCCCAAGGTCAACTAGGAGTAGGAAGAGTGGTATATAGGCCTTTCTTCTTGATGCTTAGTTTGGAAATGGCATAGGTAGTGTAGGATTTAATGTACATCCCAACATCCTGACAAAGGTTAAACCAATAAAAATACTTTTGCGCTACTTCCATTGTTTTCTCTACCCGAAATGTCCAATGACTGGACTGTAGTGTTCCTCACAAATCATCTTAGCATGCTCACCTGAAGGAACACATAAGTGTCCTAGGTAGCATAATAATGCATCATGGAGGTGTAAATTTGGAACTTGCCTACCTTCGAGGAGTGTCCAGTATGTACTACTGAATTCTAGATCGCTCTTGTAAAGATGTGACCAGCCTGAAGTCTCATGCCCACTGGTGTCGAGCATAGTGATCAGCGCCATGACTCATCAGCTGAGGCAATCTACAACATTATTGTTGCAGGTATGTGGACCATTTCTGATGGTAATCATTCTGTAACTTCCTTTGTGTCTGTATGAACTGTAGGGGTCGGTGGTCTATTTGGATGACCATTTCCTTCCCCATAACATAATGCTCCCATTGACGACGAGCCTACATAATGGAATGCATTTATTTTTCATAAGTGGAATACCTTTAGACTATGTCTGAAAGTGTCTCACTATGGTAAGCCACTGGATTCCCCTGTGAGTAAGAACTAGACCAATAACATAGTCGGAGGCGACTGTCTCATCTCAAATGGTTGTTGCAGGTTTGGTAATGTGAACTGGTGTAAAGAAGATATGATTCTTCAACTCTACAAATGCCTTTTGTTCAGTTTCAGACCAAAATAATTTTTCTTTTGCTCCACCCTTGGTGACTTGAATTAAAGGCCAAGTGATATGAGAGAACCCCAACATGAGCCTACAGTAGAAATTGGCAAGACTCAGAAAGTTGCAGAGCTCTATTAGAGTGGTTAGGGCTAGCCAATCCTAAGTGACTTGTATCCTGGATGGGTCCATATTCACACCCTGATCATCAATATTATGCCCCATAGATTGAACATGGGTCATGCCAAAACTGCATTTCTCCAAATTGGCACACAGCTTGTGTTTTCATAAGGTTTGAGGGACCCGTCGAATATGATGGAGGTGCTCTTCTTGACTCTAGCTAAAGAGAAAGATGTCATTTAAATATACTACCATGAATGAATTGGTGAAGGGTTGCGAGATGTCATCCATCAATCTCATGAAGGTTGTGGGAGCATTCGTCAACCCAAAATGCATGACCAACCATTCGAAAAGGCCCTCCTTGTATTTGAAGGCAGTCTTCCACACATTAGAGGGTTTGATAGGAACCTAGTGATAACTGGACTTCAAGTAAATATTATTGAAATATTTGGCCCCCTTAAGCTGGTCAAGAAGGTTGTCAATTCGTGGGATTAGGTATCTATTCCGGACAGTGATCTTGTTCAGTGCCCAATAGTCAATATAGAGTTTCCAAGTTGCGTCCTTCTTCTGTACCAATACAATATGGGTCCCATAGGGTGATGAACATGGCCTAGTGTGCCCTTTCTACAACATCTCCTGAATCTATCTCTTTATATCATCATTCTCTAGAATAGAGCCTTGATAGATGTGTTCATTGGGTGCTTGACTTGATAATGTACGGGTAGCCCTGTAATTGAGGCGAGAATGTCTGCGTACTCAAACACAACCTTTTCCATCTGTTTTTGTTGCGTAGAGGAGCCTTGTCTAGAACTCGTGGCCACAACCTTATTCTTGCCTTGAGGTCAAATCATACGGAAAAAAAAATTCCTGGTCTGGGAAATTATCTTAGTACATTTCTCTGTAGTGATCAAAGAGATGGTGGTAGGTGGGGCTACCTCTAGTATCTAGTACAACCTATTTCCCAAAGTAATAATCATAAAGCAAGGTCTAGAGTCATACACAGCATGTCGCTTCCACAAGTATGGTTGTCCTAATAATACATCAAAAAATTCAAGAGGAGAAACATCACACAGTACCTCATCCATGAAGGGCTTGATGTTGTAAGGAAGGCAACACTGCTAGCTAATGTGGACATCTCATCCTTGATGAAGTCACCCGATGGTGTATGACTCTGGATGTCCTGTCATCAGTAGGCCCATCTGCTTCACGAATTCTACTAAAATGAGGTTCTTCTAGCTCCCACTATTGACAATGAACTGCAGCAGAGAAAAATTCACCCACATCTGTGAGTGGAAGAGGTGTTCCCCCTCCTATGGATATTCAGCCTCATTCTTATGGATCTTAGTGGTGGCCATGGTTGAACTAGGCTTTACATTAATGATTTACTTCCCTTTTTCATTCCCCTTGTTGGGTTCTAGCTCTGAGTGGAGCTCACAGCCACTCACTTGTATAGTGAGTGGAGCTATTATGGAACTCACACCATTCCCATGTCCTTCTTTGTCCTCAGGGTGCTTTTATTTTCTTGTGGCTTTGGTAGGTTGTCTTGGGTCACCTTGCCTTGGATTTGGCCTTTGCTTTGTGGTTTGGGGGCACCTTTTCCATGCTTCAGATTTGCAGATCCAAAGTCTGGCATTTGTTTAAAATTATGCTCAATCTTAATGGTGTGTCGGTATGTCATTCCGAGTGAGGAGATGTCTAGGAACTCCATCTCATATTAGATGTACTTGTGTAGGAATTTGTGGTACTTGAGTACTAAATGTCGCTTAGAATCCTTGATACCGAGTTATTTGTGGAGGGTATGGAAAAAAATTTTGAAGTCCAACACATCTTGGTCCCTTCCCTACCGTAGCGTGGTCTACTTTATATATTTATCTTCATATCTCCTAACATGGTAACATTGTTCCTTGATGGCATCTTGGAAATAATCCCAAGTGGGTGGGGCTAAAAAGGTGAGGATTCCCTCTTATCCTTTTGTTCACAGTAGGTTTTCCACCAGTCCTTGACGTGTGGGCCGACTTGAGAAGTGAAAAAGTAATATTTTCCCGATTGGAAAGGTCATGTACTGAAAAATATCCTTCCAAAACATTCAACCAATTATCTACTGTGTCTGCATCTATGTGTCCCTCAAATATGGCAATGTCAAAGTTAACTTGTACCTTAAAAGTAGTGGCACCTCCAAAGTGGTTGCTGGATGAGGATGTGTCATATGTGGGTCACCATCGAAGGATCTAGGCAAAGTTATCCATCATCGCGTTCCTCTGTCGCTCAAGGGCTTCATTGACCAATATTTTGATAGGATCTCCTACCCCCCTCCTCTTTCTTTTCTTCTGCCATAGGATACTATCGGGGTTTGTGAGGCTGATATTGTAAAGTTTCAACCAGATCGAGCCCTAACTCCTTATACCCTAACCTCGTTGGGGACATGCAAAGAAAAAGAATAAAGAGAAGACTGCTCTGCTACCATTGATATGAACTTAAACAGGAACACAAAAATTACAGATATAACCATAAATACAAAGATGCAGTAGAAATAACACTTCATTTTATTAATATCATAATAATGAAATATGCTTACAAACAAAATAGAAATAAACTAGCTCGAGTGGTGGTAGCTTATCTATGAGAAGAGATGTGGCATATACATGACTCCAAATTTGTTATAATGAGGATCAAGGGAATTTTTATTATTGAACAACAAGGGAGAACCCTAAACAACCAAAACCCTAACCCAAGGAGATGGAACACCAAGCGTTTGTAGGCCCTATTGGGGTTAGTTGGGCAGACAAATTCTTGGGATTGTAACTTGGTCAAATTATCTTTGTTCGTCACGTATGATACCTTATTGGAAAAGTCTCTCTGGGTACTATAGTATTTGTGACACACTCCTACCAATGAATACAAACCTATTACAGACCTCAAAACAATGTCGTTTAAGGGGTCAAAATTGCTTTGAAAGTTGAGGACCCGAAAAACTGCTAAAAATAGTAAACGTTGAAATAAACAAGGAAAAATATGAAACTTATCAGAGGTCTAGGTGGAATATGTGGCTGGAAACAAATATGCACTTGAATAAAGGTTTCTCCATTCTTCACAAGCACTGATCAATAGCAACTTTTCTCTTTCTCGGAGTGCGTTGATTCTAGAAATTCAGGAAAATTAAAAAAGATCTTGAAGCTTCCTCTTCCAGAAGCTTCCAAGGGTTGTTTTAACCATTTAACTTGGATAAGATGTTCTAATCCTATCTAATCCTTCCTTGGAGAGTTAACCTCTTTCCCTTGACCTCATCCCCCCTTCTTAAGTGGAGCTCATCCTCCAAAAGAGACTAATTCACAATTTCAATCTTATTCACATTCATATCAAAGTAATTGGAGCACACCCTTTCCTTTACAACATTGGCCATCTCAACCCCAAAACCAATCTTGGCAACAAGGTTGGCAATGGACTTATGGGAGCCATCCACAATATCCTCAGTATTTTCCTCAATATCCTCCATAACCAACTCCATGTTATCCTTACCATTCACCTCCACCACAACCGCAACCCCAACCACATCCATCTCAAATATACACTCCCACTCAACTACCTATACGACCATTTCATAACCCACACATTGAAGTAGCTCAGCCCACTTACAATGCTGAGGTACAACACTTCCAAATATCTCCTCTTGATCTCAATGGTATTCATCTCGGCTCAGGAAGAACATTACAGAAAAACAATTCTCTTGATTCCATTGAAGTACAACATGCATAAGAAGAAGATTCAAAAAAGAAGATCAAAGAATAATGGGTTGCATTTGATGAAGAGTAGACAACAAAATTAGAGATCGAGAAATCTCCCTCATGGTTGCCATCAAATCTGCCATGTATTCAAAAGAAAAATCAACAAAAAAAGGAAGATTTGAAGGTCATGGTAGAAGAAGACATGAATAATGATCCAAATAAGCAATCAAACCAAGGGCATGAAAGTTATATTGAGGTTTGGTTCCAGATAGTGACTAAGTTGCATAAACACACTCTTCTTCAACTATGCATGATCCTTTCAAAGTCAAATAATTTAGTCTCTGAAATCCAGGTACATGTAAAAGCATACATTTCAAGCCTACACATCATTTTGTCTGTCATCTTGATGTGCACATGGCTCCATTGGAAGTATTATAGAGTCAGATGCTCCTATCCACCTGCAACATTAGCTAGTAGTAGCTCCATGTGAAACAGTACCACCAAGACACCAAATTGCACTAGTATGTGAGGCAATGAAGCTAGAATCATCTGGGTCTCAACAATGCTATCCATCACAAGAAGATGTTTGGTAGGGGGTTAAGCTCCCATATAGGTGGATGAGGACCTAGTGTTGTGTTGTGCCTAGCATTTTTTGTATCTTATGAAGATCCATGACCCACTCCCTAGAATTCCTCCTTGTCAAAGTAGTTGTCATGGAGTTCTAGCTGAAACTATGCCCATAAATTCCTTAATAATTATAAAAGTACCTCCATATTACCACAAGGAGGTAACCAAATACCATAAGCAACCTATCCATTCAATGGTCTAAGAATGTTTGGTAGGTGCACTAATCTATACAAATATATTTTTTGGTTACTAGTATCTTGTTGTTTTCTCTTGGGTCGACAAACAATGATAAAAATTATTATTGTTTAGTAATGTTGAGGTGTCTAATTTTGTGTTTATATAGACTAGTTCTACAATGTTCATACATTCTAGCCTTGTAATAAAAAATATTGGTTAAGATTCTTTGGACATTGGAGAAGGATGATACAACTGAGTTTAATGACCTCGGAGAAGACACTCGTAATGAAACCCTAGTGTTTTGGATATCTTGTATCAATGAACTCAACGTAGCTAAGGATGCCTCAATTTCATCAGTTGGATTTCTTCTTTCTTTTTATGAGTTTGCTTGTTCTAAATTTTGGTTTGGCAATGGTAGGTTTGAGTTATGATTAGGTTGCATATTATCCAATTTCCTTGGAATTTAATACAATGATTGTATTAGGGATTTTAACTTGGTTATTTTTACAATGTTAAACCAAATTTAAAAAGAAAGTACTAAAATAGTTCGAATGCATATTTGGTAACATAGATAACGTGTGATGCCTATTTGACGTTGAAGCTTGTTTTAGAAGTAAGAAGTTTGCAAAATAACTCCCAAAAAGTATTGTGTGGTCTAAATTTTGTAAAAAATAAGGTTACATACATGTAAACAGATTTTTTTATCATAAACATGTGTGTGTTCCTAGAACACATGCACATTCCTAACCATGTTGAGATGACATCCTAACTAGAATATTAAAACTTGCTAAGCTAAGATGCCTAAACAATACATGCACATTATTAGAAATACACACAAATTTGTGCACACATTTTGAATAGTTCCATTTCCATATTTGGGACCATCAACTTCATAAACCCAATTACATTTTATTATTAATTATATTTATTTAAACATAACCATACACGTTACATAATTAATCTTTAAACAAGTAATACCTTATATATTTAAGCTAATCATTTTATATTAATTGCACACACTATTTATCCTTAATTGGTTAAAAACCCATGAATTACTTATACTTATATATATATATATATATATATATAAATATATATATATATATTATATATATATATTATATATATATAGATAATATATATATTATATATATATATATAATCCATTTTTAATTAAGAAAAAAATCACTATCGGCTAAATAAAAGAACTTCCTAAAATGACTTTTTAATTACTTTAAAAATTATATATCTTAAGAATAATTATTAGGCCGTAAGGCGTTTCCCTCTGAAATCAACTCTCCTCTCTGCCTGCCTGTCATCTTGTAAACCACACGATCATATGTTAGACGATTGCAACCATTTGAGGCCTTGATTCAAAAAAATTTCATATGATAAAATCGAATCGACTCGTCCACTAATATGATGATTCTTATTCCTGAAGGCCGTACCATTTTCTGAATTCCATATTTTTAAGAAATAATCAACGGGCCTAATTACAAATCTGATACCGGGAAACGACCTTACAAGAAAGCAGGCAATGTAGCAGAGAACCGTCGCAAGCGAGGGGATTTGTTGGAGGAAAATTTGCTGAAGAAACGACAAAACGGTGAATTCTTTTATAGAACTTAGCTGGTCTAATATAACGATAAGTTTCTGTGCTGGATTCAAGTGGTTCTGTGCTTTAGTCAGATTGGGAGAAGTTTATCGCCATTAGGTTTTGATATTTAGTATCTGTTATTATGGTAAATGCTAGGGTTTTTATCTAGACATGCAACACAGAATGCAACTTGCTTCACAATTATCTTGATTACTGCCATGTTAGTGTTTAGATATTGGATTGATAGTGTCAAATGTTTGTTGTTGCAGATGCAGAAATTGCCAATGACTGTTCATGCGCTTGTTTCTGATGATATTCGGGCAAAGAAGACTACTGCGATGCGCATACGAAAGATGATATCTATGGGTTAGATTCTCTATTTTTAATCAGAACCCAACATTTGTGATCAGAAACAACAATCAAACATTCTTCCCTGCTCTTATTAATGTTTCTTCTGTGCAGAAAAATAATGCGCTTATTAATGTTAGGGTTTGTGAACGTTTACACTGTAATTACAAATCTGATACCGGGAAACGACCTTACAAGAAAGCAAGCAATGTAGCAGAGACCCATCGCAAGCGAGGGGATTTGCTGGAGGAAAATTTGCTGAAGAAACGACAAAACGGTGAATTCTCTTATAGAACTTAGCTGGTCTAATATAACGATCAGTTTCTGCGCTGGATTCAAGTGGTTCTGTGCTTTAGTCAGATTGGGAGAAGTTTATCCCCATTAGGTTTTGATATTTAGTATCTGTTATTATGGTAAATGCTAGGGTTTTTATCTAGACATGCAACACAGAATGCAACCTGCTTCACAATTATCTTGATAACTGCCATGTTAGTGTTTAGATATTGGATCGATAGGGTCAAATGTTTGTTGGTGCAGATGCAGAAATTGCCAATGACTGTTCATGCGCTTGTTTCTGATGATATTCGGGCAAAGAAGACTGCTGCGATGCGCATACGAAAGATGATATCTATGGGTTAGATTCTCTATTTTTAATCAGAACCCAACATTTGTGATCAGAAACAACAATCAAACATTCTTCCCTGCTCTTATTAATGTTTCTTCTGTGCAGAAAAATAATGCGCTTATTAATGTTAGGGTTTGTGAACGTTTACACTGTAATTACAAATCTGATACCGGGAAACGACCTTACAAGAAAGCAGGCAATGTAGCAGAGACCCATCGCAAGCGAGGGGATTTGCTGGAGGAAAATTTGCTGAAGAAACGACAAAACGGTGAATTCTCTTATAGAACTTAGCTGGTCTAATATAACGATCAGTTTCTGCGCTGGATTCAAGTGGTTCTGTGCTTTAGTCAGATTGGGAGAAGTTTATCCCCATTAGGTTTTGATATTTAGTATCTGTTATTATGGTAAATGCTAGGGTTTTTATCTAGACATGCAACACAGAATGCAACCTGCTTCACAATTATCTTGATAACTGCCATGTTAGTGTTTAGATATTGGATCGATAGTGTCAAATGTTTGTTGGTGCAGATGCAGAAATTGCCAATGACTGTTCATGCGCTTGTTTCTGATGATATTCGGGCAAAGAAGACTGCTGCGATGCGCATACGAAAGATGATATCTATGGGTTAGATTCTTTATTTTTAATCAGAACCCAACATTTGTGATCAGAAACAACAATCAAACATTCTTCCCTGCTCTTATTAATGTTTCTTCTGTGCAGAAAAATAATGCGCTTAATAATGTTAGGGTTTGTGAACGTTTACACTGTAATTACAAATCTGATACTGGGAAACGACCTTACAAGAAAGTAGGCAATGTAGCAGAGACCCGTCGCAAGCGAGGGGATTTGCTGGAGGAAAATTTGCTGAAGAAACGACAAAACGGTGAATTCTCTTATACAACTTAGCTGGTCTAATATAACGATCAGTTTCTGTGCTGGATTCAAGTGGTTTTGTGCTTTAGTCAGATTGGGAGAAGTTTATCCCCATTAGGTTTTGATATTTAGTATCTGTTATTATGGTAAATGCTAGGGTTTTTATCTAGACATGCAACACAAAATACAACCTGCTTCACAATTATCTTGATAACTGCCATGTTAGTGTTTAGATATTGGATCGATAGTGTCAAATGTTTGTTGGTGCAGATGCAGAAATTGCCAATGACTATTCATGCGCTTGTTTCTAATGATATTCTGGCAAAGAAGACTGCTGCGATGCGCATACAAAAGATGATATCTATGGGTTAGATTCTCTATTTTTAATCAGAACCCAACATTTGTGATCAGAAACAACAATCAAACATTCTTCCCTGCTCTTATTAATGTTTCTTCTGTGCAGAAAAATAATGCGCTTATTAATGTTAGGGTTTGTGAAGGTTTACGGTGTGGAACTGTTGAATGTGCTCGATGAGGTTGTTAACCCTGTCGGCTCCAGACTAGATGTGAGATGAATCTGCCTGAGTAGCAGCAAATGGTATGGCCACATCGATGGGAAGTAATGGATGAAATACTAGCACTACCAGAAAGTGTTTGTGGCCTGTTGAGATGTGGAGAGATTTTTTGTAGCTATGTTGGACATAGGGGAGGCTTTCATCGCATGTGCGTGGATGCTTCGAGTTGTACATGCGCAAAATGTGTATGATCGTCCTGTTGACGACCTCTGTCTGGCCATTAGTTTCGGGATGGAAATCCATGGACTTAGTAAGTTTAGTATCCAGCATCGAACAAAGACTTGACCAAAATGCACTCAGGAATCTACTATCCCGATCTGAGACAATGGACTATGGGATTCTGAGGTGTACGCACACTCGCTCAAATAAGAGTTTAGAAGTCACCTATGTTGTGATACTCTTCTTGTAGGGTGCCATAATGGCCACCTTGGAGAATATGTCAATGACCATGAAAACATAGTCATTGTCGTGCTTAGATGAAGGAAGGCCCGACATGTAATCCATGGTGGTGGATTCCCAAGGTCAACTAGGAGTAGGAAGAGTGGTATATAGGCCTTTCTTCTTGATGCTTAGTTTGGAAATGGCATAGGTAGTGTAGGATTTAATGTACATCCCAACATCCTGACAAAGGTTAAACCAATAAAAATACTTTTGCGCTACTTCCATTGTTTTCTCTACCCGAAATGTCCAATGACTGGACTGTAGTGTTCCTCACAAATCATCTTAGCATGCTCACCTGAAGGAACACATAAGTGTCCTAGGTAGCATAATAATGCATCATGGAGGTGTAAATTTGGAACTTGCCTACCTTCGAGGAGTGTCCAGTATGTACTACTGAATTCTAGATCGCTCTTGTAAAGATGTGACCAGCCTGAAGTCTCATGCCCACTGGTGTCGAGCATAGTGATCAGCGCCATGACTCGTCAGCTGAGGCAATCTACAACATTATTGGTGCTACCCTTCTTGTACTTAATGTTTAAATGGAATTGTTGCAGGTATGTGGACCATTTCTGATGGTAATCATTCTGTAACTTCCTTTGTGTCTGTATGAACTGTAGGGGTCGGTGGTCTATTTGGATGACCATTTCCTTCCCCATAACATAATGCTCCCATTGACGATGAGCCTACATAATGGAATGCATTTATTTTTCATAAGTGGGATACCTTTAGACTATGTCTGAAAGTGTCTCACTATGGTAAGCCACTGGATTCCCCTGTGAGTAAGAACTAGACCAATAACATAGTTGGAGGCGACTGTCTCATCTCAAATGGTTGTTGCAGGTTTGGTAATGTGAACTGGTGTAAAGAAGATATGATTCTTCAACTCTACAAATGCCTTTTGTTCAGTTTCAGACCAAAATAATTTTTCTTTTGCTCCACCCTTGGTGACTTGAATTAAAGGCCAAGTGATATGAGAGAACCCCAACATGAGCCTACAGTAGAAATTGGCAAGACTCAGAAAGTTGCAGAGCTCTATTAGAGTGGTTAGGGCTAGCCAATCCTAAGTGACTTGTATCCTGGATGGGTCCATATTCACACCCTGATCATCAATATTATGCCCCATAGATTGAACATGGGTCATGCCAAAACTGCATTTCTCCAAATTGGCACACAGCTTGTGTTTTCATAAGGTTTGAGGGACCCGTCGAATATGATGGAGGTGCTCTTCTTGACTCTAGCTAAAGAGAAAGATGTCATTTAAATATACTACCATGAATGAATTGGTGAAGGGTTGCGAGATGTCATCCATCAATCTCATGAAGGTTGTGGGAGCATTCGTCAACCCAAAATGCATGACCAACCATTCGAAAAGGCCCTCCTTGTATTTGAAGGCAGTCTTCCACACATTAGAGGGTTTGATAGGAACCTAGTGATAACTGGACTTCAAGTAAATATTATTGAAATATTTGGCCCCCTTAAGCTGGTCAAGAAGGTTGTCAATTCGTGGGATTAGGTATCTATTCCGGACAGTGATCTTGTTCAGTGCCCAATAGTCAATATAGAGTTTCCAAGTTGCGTCCTTCTTCTGTACCAATACAATATGGGTCCCATAGGGTGATGAACATGGCCTAGTGTGCCCTTTCTACAACATCTCCTGAATCTATCTCTTTATATCATCATTCTCTAGAATAGAGCCTTGATAGATGTGTTCATTGGGTGCTTGACCTGATAATGTACGGGTAGCCCTGTAATTGAGGCGAGAATGTCTGCGTACTCAAACACAACCTTTCCATCTGTTTTTGTTGCGTAGAGGAGCCTTGTCTAGAACTCATGGCCACAACCTTATTCTTGCCTTGAGGTCAAATCATACGGAAAAAAAAATTCCTGGTCTGGGAAATTATCTTAGTACATTTCTCTGTAGTGATCAAAGAGATGGTGGTAGGTGGGGCTACCTCTAGTATCTAGTACAACCTATTTCCCAAAGTAATAATCATAAAGCAAGGTCTAGAGTCATACACAGCATGTCACTTCCACAAGTATGGTTGTCCTAATAATACATCAAAAAATTCAAGAGGAGAAACATCACACAGTACCTCATCCATGAAGGGCTTGATGTTGTAAGGAAGGCAACACTGCTAGCTGATGTGGACATCTCATCCTTGATGAAGTCACCCGATGGTGTATGACTCTGGATGTCCTATCATCAGTAGGCCCATCTGCTTCACGAATTCTACTAAAATGAGGTTCTTCTAGCTCCCACTATTGACAATGAACTGCAGCAGAGAAAAATTCACCCACATCTGTGAGTGGAAGAGGTGTTCCCCCTCCTATGGATATTCAGCCTCATTCTTATGGATCTTAGTGGTGGCCATGGTTGAACTAGGCTTTACATTAATGATTTACTTCCCTTTTTCATTCCCCTTGTTGGGTTCTAGCTCTGAGTGGAGCTCACAGCCACTCACTTGTATAGTGAGTGGAGCTATTATGGAACTCACACCATTCCCATGTCCTTCTTTGTCCTCAGGGTGCTTTTATTTTCTTGTGGCTTTGGTAGGTTGTCTTGGGTCACCTTGCCTTGGATTTGGCCTTTGCTCTGTGGTTTGGGGGCACCTTTTCCATGCTTCAGATTTGCAGATCCAAAGTCTGGCATCTGTTTAAAATTATGCTCAATCTTAATGGTGTATCGGTATGTCATTCCGAGTGAGGAGATGTCTAGGAACTCCATCTCATATTAGATGTACTTGTGTAGGAATTTGTGGTACTTGAGTACTAAATGTCGCTTAGAATCCTTGATACCGAGTTATTTGTGGAGGGTATGGAAAAAAATTTTGAAGTCCAACACATCTTGGTCCCTTCCCTACCGTAGCGTGGTCTACTTTATATATTTATCTTCATATCTCCTAACATGGTAACATTGTTCCTTGATGGCATCTTGGAAATAATCCCAAGTGGGTGGGGCTAAAAAGGTGAGGATTCCCTCTTATCCTTTTGTTCACAGTAGGTTTTCCACCAGTCCTTGACGTGTGGGCCGACTTGAGAAGTGAAAAAGTAATATTTTCCCGATTGGAAAGGTCATGTACTGAAAAATATCCTTCCAAAACATTCAACCAATTATCTACTGTGTCTGCATCTATGTGTCCCTCAAATATGGCAATGTCAAAGTTAACTTGTACCTTAAAAGTAGTGGCACCTCCAAAGTGGTTGCTGGATGAGGATGTGTCATATGTGGGTCACCATCGAAGGATCTAGGCAAAGTTATCCATCATCGCGTTCCTCTGTCGCTCAAGGGCTTCATTGACCAATATTTTGATAGGATCTCCTACCCCCCTCCTCTTTCTTTTCTTTTGCCATAGGATACTATCGGGGTTTGTGAGGCTGATATTGTA
>APFE030715076.1:0-15778 GCA_000404065.3 Pinus taeda
ACCTCAGAGCATCTCATATATTGAGGAATTCTTTGATAGCTTCCATGAGCATTTCTAAGTTTGCCAAGTAATTGACATTGAAGAGGAAGCCTTCAATAAGCATGGGCAGAATCATGAAGAAGGGGATTCGCTAGAGGGAAATGATCCTACTAACCGCTTGGGCGTTGACATCAATGAGTAATTACATATTGAAGAGGGGAAATGGGAAGTTCATGAGCATCATTTTGATAAGGACCCTGTCTATGACACCGATGATGACGATATCAATAGGATGCTCGTCTTTCCTCACAATCATGGGGTTATCGTTGAGTCTTATGTGAACCCTTTTCTCAACACTCCATGCACTATCACTAATGAGGACGAATTCTCTCATTCTCCTAAGTGTGATCATCATGAGCAACCAGCTTGTTGTATCTCTCCATGTCACCGGTCTCCCCTTCCTTCCAATCATGACCTTGTAGCAGCCAAAAAGTTCGATATAAATCATAGGGACCATAGAGAAGATGATATACCTAATGTTGCCATTCATCGGAGATTTATATGCTTGATTTTTTATATCTCTATCTTTTGGTTAAAGAAAAGGATCATATGGAGTAGGTTGCATCCCATCATTCACTTTTCACCCATGATTTCCCATGTGTGGTCATTCTGTTTTCCCACCTCCCGCCCTTGTGACCTTCCATATGTTGGTTGCATTGGGTCTATGATTACATTTAGTACTTGTGTAATATCATATGCATGTTAAAATAAGATGCATTGCATGTTGATTTCCACATTAGAACTAATTTCATAGGATATTATCATGTTAAATTAGATGTATTTAGATTAGAACTACATCTAACAATACATTTTATTTCCTATCGACTTTTATGGCCTAATATAAGCATGGGCGATCATGAGACGCTGCAAAAACATACTACCCCATGTGCTTGAATCTTTGATGTGTAGGTAATAGGTTTGTAGTCCCAAGAGATTGTTGATTTCTCATGACCTCCCCATTCAATTACTTTCATGCACTCTTCTAAGAGATCATGTCTCTGTCGGAGCCAGATGTTGCCCACCACTTGTGGGTGATATCCATAGGAGAAATTTTTTCTCCTAGATGGTCCTCAGTCAGCAGCCAACATCCCCTTGAAACCACCAAATAGCTTGATGTATGACCATCTCTGCCACCTGATCTAGCCATTATGCTCCCTCACCTATCTGTTATGATCGTATGTTTGAAAGTGGGTGTTCCAACCCCGAAGGTAAGGCCTTTCATTATGTAGATGGGTATTTTGGCTTACTTGTCATGGACACTTTTGGGCATGGATTGGTGGGGGGATTTGGTGGTTAACTTTCTATCCTAGTCCCATGGGATCTCCTTTATGGGCTACTAGCTTTAGGAAAGGCACTACATGGGAAATCCAGATTTTGGTTGTGTGGTCTTGTTTCCCGACACCACATACATCATTCCCCTCCACTCATTATAACCCCTTTCACCATATTTCTCATACGAGTCCACATTTGTCCATTGGGTCAACAAGGAGATAGCCTCCCACTCCCCTTGTCCACACTTTGGCCTGGAAGGATACCCCAAAGGTTGATGCAGCTAAAAACAAAGTAAAAAGCATAATTTGGCCACTCCCAACAAGAAATATACCATAACATGCAAAAGATGGTTGGGACATACAAATTTAGCACGTGGGAAAAATCAACATGAGCTCTACCCTCTATCATTATGGCCATCACCCTGGTTCCTAAGGTCCCTATTTGAGCCCCTTGAATCATTAAGGAACACATGACTGTCCCAACTCCTTGTGGGAAATGAACTACCCAACCTTAAGGGGGCATTCATTGTTACACCATTCACATCATGCTCTCATCCCCTAGAGCCCTGAGCAGTTACATAAAAAAAACAATAAAAGGCAAAAGGCATATGAAGAAGGATGGAAAAACAAAGATCGAGGTAACTCATGTACCACGATTGCTCTCTCATACATTCGTACACCCAAGTGTGGTTTTCCCTCATCATGGCTACCCTTGTACTATGGCATGTGGCTTGGAGCCTTCCCCTGATGTCCCACTTTGTCTATCATTATATCACATGACACCTACCACTTAAGGGATGTACCATGGACCTGTCACTTGCTTAGAGGTTGGAACCACTTAATAGGGTCCTTGATTAACCTCCTTGAACTTGGAGACACTTGTACGCTCTAAAGCCCATTACGGAAGGGCATGCCACGGTGAAATGTCCACTTGGTTCCATGATTTGTAAGCTCATTTACTCAATTGCACTAATGATTTGTTGTACTGGAAGGTGAGGAAACGCATTGGATCTTATACAGGAATGTGGGTAGGTCTTCGCCCTGGGGTTTGGTCTCCCTATACGGTGTCCAAGTCCTCTAGAGGGTCATATTGGAATCCACTATACCAGAGAGCAGATAACCACATCATGGGATCCACTCAATGCTCGCTCGTGTTCCATTTACTTGACGATGATGATGTACTTTGCCCAGCCAGCTACACACTCGCACCACACACTTGGTCATTGTTCCAGGGCCCAAAAGAGGATGTGTCTCACCATGGGGACAAAGGGAGGGCTTGCATCATTTTTCTGGCCCTTACAGATTGGATTCAGGATTGTTCGATCCACTTGGAGACCCATGAGGATGTTTTTGTGCCCCCGCAACCACTTGGGGGCACCACAGGTCATTTGCTTGGAGATCAAAGGGCAACCCCCTTCATCATTATTTTTGGAGCCCTTCCATCCATTTTGGCACATGTTGGACTTCACTAAGCCTTCCAACAACCCTCCTAGCAATTGTATTATCATTTTGGCCCTCCTGAGAGGCTTATTTTTCATGTTATTGAGCTATTTGGTGGGCTTGTCATGAATTCAGGTGTTATTTTGTACATTAGAGACACTTTTAGGGGTTTGTTAGGCTATATAGACCATTCAACTATTAGAGGCTCATATAAATACAAGTGAGGCCTCATTTGTAACTCATCATCACTTGGATTTGGATCATTGTTTCTTCTAGAATTTCACTATAGCTATTGAAGGAAGAATTGGAGATTCTTTAATGCATTTTGATGTTTGGGTTAATGTTATTCTATTTTGGAGCTTCTCTCTTACAAATGTGATGGATGGATATAATTTCGATGCCATGCAAGTTTCACTTTTATGCGAAATTTTCATTATATGTTTAATGTATGGAATATTGCATCATGACATTGCTTGTGCTCTAAATTACATGAAAATCTTAAATCACTTTCCTAGTCTTGATCTATTGCATGTGTTATTCATTGGGAAAGAAAAAGTGAATGTTCCTAGGGGTTGCCTTTGAAACCCTAAACCTGAGACTCCATTATCTGACAAGTCTAAGTATAAATCCTTGTTGTAGCTCGGTAGTTGCTTCATTAGGGAATGTTAAGCTACAATTAGGCTCCTTGATAGAACAAAACCCTAAATCAATCTAATTCTTGACTCCATTCTTGCAATAGACTAGGCACTAGTCCTAGAACCTTGCTGATCACATTAGCTTAACGAGATATCATTGTTTCGCCTCTCTTTTTTGTCGCCTAAGGATAAGGAGATTTCCTAGGGCTTGGTGCGAAATTTTAGGGAGGAATCTTAGGATTCCGTCCGGACAAGTTTCTTTATTTATGTCTCCTCTAGGCATACAACAATTTTGAAAGAATTTCAATGGTGGAATTTCAAATAAATTGATGCCCTAGCTATCACACCAAGATGGAACCCTTGAAGCTCCTTTCACTTAGGGATTTCTTGAAGGTTTTCACTTTGTAGTTCATCATTCAAAACCTTTTCTCTTAACTATGGGTGATCATTGGATGAGCCTTTATCACGGTATATCTATCAACCCTTAGTCTCTTATAGTATTTCTCTCAAGGGATTTTCGTGGAAAGTCACCCTAACTTCTCCCAAAGCTCACACTTTAATTGAATCTTTTCATTTAATGAGTCATCCTCGCCTCACATTGAACCCTAGGATAAACACATCAATCTAAAGTGAGGGATTTTGGAAATTTCCTTCCCTCAATCCTTTCTTGGAGAGCCCTTCTTTTGCTTCTAAAACAAGCAACCTATTATCTGAGCCTCTCCTTTGAATGGGCATTGGAAATCACATTGTGCGTCGTTCTTGACCTCATCATTCTAGTGATTTCCCTATACCAAGACTCCTCCCATTCGTGAAAGTCCATAAAGAGGAAGGGAAATTGAATGAGGTGGCAGTGGGTCCTTGTCCCATTATTTCCACTTGATCTAGTTAGTAGTAGTTCCTTTGGAACCCCTCCTAGGACCCCTGCTAAATTAAGCAGTACCAAGGTGATATGATGGGAGGTCAACTTCAAATGGATCTATCTTATCCCACTATCCCGCAACCCGATGGAACCCCTTTCATCCTTTATAGGGAACCTTTATATCCAACTTGTGGTAAATCCGAGCCCTATCCCATATTATAAGATGCCCGTGGTTGAGAAACCATCTCCTATCCTCCCCTCTCAAGAACTTTGCATCCTCAAAAGACCTAATAAAAAACAAAGCAAGAAATGGAAGCATAAAAAAGAATTCAATGTAGGGGATGTTATGTTGGTTGATAAAAATCCTATGCCTATCAAGATTCATGGTAAGGTTGGTGAGGGATATTATTACATTGCTAGACTTGACAACGAACTTTGGCTGGAGCCAGCCAAAATAAGTCGTATCAACCCTTTCCTTAACACTTGACATTTGTATCATATTGGTTTTTGAATTAGAACTAACATCATATTATATTATGATTTATCATGCTAAATTAGATGCATTTAGATTAAAATTGCATTTGGAATTATATTTTTTTATTTCATGTTGGTTTTATGGCCTAACAAAAGCATGGGCGATCAAAGGAAGCCATAAAAACATGTTGCCCCATGTGCTTCATCTTTGATGTCCAAGTAATAGGTCTGCAGTCCCAAGATATTGTTGGTGTTCTCATGGCTTCCCCGTTCGAGTACATGGTTTGTGCACTTCACTAAGACATCGTGTCCTAGTTGGAGCCAGATGTTATCCACAACCAATGGGTGACCCTTATAGGAGAAAATTTTCTCCTAGATTTGTCTTCAGCCAGCAGCCAGCATCCCCTTGCAACCACCAAATAGCTCGATGTGCCACCATTCTCTGCCGCTTGACCCAACCATTATGTGCCCCCGCCCCCATTTGTTATGATCGTATATTTGAAGGTGGGCCTTCCAACACCGAAGGTATGGATTTTCATTATCTAATTGGGTATTTTTGCTTGCTTATCATGAACACTTTTGGACATGGATTAGTGGAGGGATTCGGCAGAAATAATGGGCTTGGTTTGTACTCTTGTTTGCTCATCCCCACTTGTTGGTTAGTTTTGTATCCTAGTCCCGGTTCTCCTTTATTGGCTATTAGCTTTAGGAGTGGCACTTTTAAGGGAAACCCCGATTTTGGTTGCGTAGTCTCGCATCCTGATAGCATATACATCACTCCCCTTTGTTCATTATGACCCCTTTTCACACTTTTCCCATCCGAGTCCACATTTTTCCATTGGGTCATGTTACCTACCATTTTGTGGGTGATATCCATAGGAGAAAACGTTTCTCCTAGATGGTCCTTAGCCAACAGCCCCTTGCAGCCACCAAATATCTCGATGTGACATTTTCTCCACCACCTGAGCCATACATCTGGCCCCTTGCCCAGCTATTTTGATCGTATGCTTGAAGGTGGGCCTTCCAACCCTGAAGGTATGGCTTTTCATTCTGTAGTTGGGTATTTTTGTTTACTTATCATAGACACCTTAGGCATGGATTAGTGGTGGGATGCAACGGAAAGAATGGACTACATCTGTACTCTCGTCTCCTATGCCCAATTTGATGGTTAACCTTGTATCCTAGTCCCATGGGATCTCCTTTATTGGCTACTAATATTTAGGGAGGGCACTACATGGAAAACATCGATTTTGGTTGCGTGGTTCCGCTTCCCAATACCATATACATTACTCCCCTCTACTCATTACAACCCCATTCATCATTTTTCCCATTTGGGTCCACATTTGTCCACTAGGTCCACAAGGAGTTAGCCTCCCCATCCCCTTTTCCACAACTTTAGGCGGGCCTGGAACGATGTTCCAAATGTTGATCCAGCTAAAAGAAATGAAAGAGCATAATTTGGCTACTGCCAATAGGAAATGTACAATAAAATGCAAATATGGTTGGGACATACAAATTCAACACGTGGGAAAAAGCGAAACATGAGCCCTACGCTTTATCTATGGCCATCACCCTGGTTCCTATGGGCCCTATATGAGCCTCCCTCCATCATTAAGGAACATGTGATTGTCCCAACCCTTGGTGGGCAATGAACTACCCCACCTTAAGGGGGTATCCACTGCAATACCCTAAACATCATGCTCTCATCCCTTGGAGCGTCGAGGAGTTATGAAGAAAAAGCAATAAAAGGCAAAAGGCATATGAAGAAGGGTGGAAAAACAAACACCAGGGTAACTCATGTACCACAATTTCTCCCTCCTACACTCATATATTTAAGTGTGAGCTTCCCCTATTATAATTTATAGCTACCCTTGTACCGTGGCATGTGGCTTGGAGCCTTCCTCTGATCCCCGCTCCATTCCATTATTATATCACATGCCACCTACCACTTGATGGATGTACCATGGACATATCACCCTCTTTAAAGGAAGAAACCACCTAATAGGATCCTTGGTCAACCTTGTTACCCACCATTTTGTGGATAATATCCCTAGGAGAATATTTTTCTCCAAGATGGTCCTCAGTAGGTAGCCTCTTGTAGCCACTAACTAGCTCATTGTGTCATTTCTCCGCCACCTGAACCAGCCATGTGGTCCCTCGCCATCTGCATTGATCATATGTTTGAAGGTGGGTCTCCCGAACCTAAAGGTATGCCTTGTGATTTGGAAATTTAGTAGTGTAGTTTGCCTATCATGGACACTTCTGGTTATAGATTAATGGGGGGATTCAGCAGAAAGAATGGGCTAGGTATGTGTTCTTGTGCCCTAGACCCCTTTTACGTATTAACCTTGGATTCCAGTCCCGTCACCCGTGGGATCTCTTTTACTGACCATTTGGCTCTACGGATTGTATTTCATGGGAAACCCTGATTTTGATTTCATGCTCCCACTCCATTATCCGCTTAGATTACCCTCTTTCCATTCATTACTAACCCATTCATCATTCGTCCAACCTAGGTCTACATATGGTTAGCATGCCCCTTTCACTTGCCCACATTTGGGGTCATGGCCTGGAATGAAGCTCGGCGGTTTATGCAGTTAAAAAGAAAGATAAAAACATATATGGCCACATTCAACAGAAAAATGTACCACAAAATGCAAAAGATGGTCGAGACAAACACATTTAACTTGTGGGAAAAAGCCTATACATGAGCTCTACCCCATCATCATTACCATCACCCTGGTTCCTACAAGTTCTATGAGCCTCCTTCATCATATAAGAACCCATGATTGTCCCAACCCCTTGTGGGCAATGAACCGCCCCACCTTAAAAGGGTATATTCACTGCTATATCTTATAGATCATGCTCTTGAGTCTTACCCCTTTCAGCCCCGAGCAGTTAATCAAAGAAAATCATAAAAAGGCAAAGGCATATAAAGAAGGGTGGAAAAATCAAGGTCAGGGCACCTCATGTACCACGTTTTCTCCCTCCTACACATTATAAACCCAATTGTGAGCTTCTCTCTTATTAGCTACCCTTGTACCCCAACATGTGACCCAAGGCTTCCCCTTCTCATCCCCCATTTCATTCACCTACTTGTCACATGCCACCACCTTTCGAAGGATGTACCTTGACTATATTATCCCCTTTAGAAGTAGAAACCACCTAATAGGATTATTGGTTAATCCCATTTGGATTTTATGAAACATTGGCACATCCCTAAGCCCATTATGGAAGGGCGGGACATTATGAAGTTCCTACATTTGGTCCATGATTGGTAAGATCATTTGCTCGATTTCTATAATGACTTGTTGTGCTCGAAGACTGGGGGACGCATTGGATCTTATGCAGGATTGCAGATGGTCTCCATTTTGGGTTTGGTCTCCCTATACGAAGTCCTAATACTCCAGAGGGCTACAGTGGCACATGTAGGGTGTGCATTGAGAGCCATGGGCATCCACAGCAGTAGACAACACTCTATGGATCCCCACAACCATTCAACGATTGTTTGTGCTTCACTTATTGGATGAGGAAGATGTACCTGATCTATCATGCCGAGTTAGCCTCAAATTTGCACCATACACTTGGAAGATGGTCCAAGACTTGCACGATGATGTGGTATCACCTACACACCAATCCTATCCCTTGTAGGCGCTCTACAGGAATTTCAATTTGTTTGGAGACCCATGAGGACACTTGTTTGCCCCCACATGTCATTTGGAACACCACAGGTTATTACAAGGGGCCAACCCCCTTGTACACTTCTTTTCAGGGCCCTACTCTTCATTGTGACACCCATGGACGTCATTAGGCCTCTTAGAGGGCCCTACGACATGCATAGATTATTATTTGACCTCTTGGGAGGCTTACTATTTCATTTATGAGCTAGTTTCGTGGGCTTGTCACCAAAAGTTATATTATTAAACATTATTTTATTTTTGGGGCTTATGTAAGCCAAGGAGGCTAATTTGAACTCCTAAGTTGTGTACAAATACAAGTGAGATGAATTCATTTCTCATCACTTTGGTTTGAATCTTTTCTCTCTCTTGATATCTTTGCACTTTTTCTAGAGGATGAATTGGAGTTTTTTTTCGCTTGTTGGGGCCTGACCCAGGTTCAGAGTTAATTAGCCAAACAAATCCCTGTACTACTGGACTTTTCGGAAACATTCCACGGAGCGGAGACTAAGGTCTCACCCGAAGTAGTATGGGGGGGTACTCGAACCAGGTTTCCGCACCCTTGAGATGTCTGAGGGGTTGATTTGGTCCAACTGAGAGTCTCTTCGCGCAGGTTACTTCGCACACTTTCCTGGCCTTCACGCCCTGATATATTCACCTTCGCACAACCCTAACCAGGGGTTGTGAGGCTTTTGCGCCGCTGGAGTAGCAATCTGCACTATTTCCCTAAGTCACACCCGAGATCTTTACCTATCTTCTTATAACAGTTAGTTATCTCCGCGTAAACAGATGCCTTGTATTATATTTACTTATTCAACACATTCATATGAGTTCGTGTAGTGAATAAACAGTAAACTTGTAATTCATACCCAATAACACATAAAACAGGAAAAGATACATAGAAATATGGTAAAACTTCTCTTTTATTAATTTTTCCCATGGTTACAGATTCAACCTGCCCTGCGCACTCAGCTGCAGGGGTTTGCGCACTTAGCTGCAAACTACCAGGCCTTTACACACTCAGCTGCAGAGCTTTCTCCTACTCTATGACACAAAGACATGATTTACACTCAACTCAATGCTTCAACAATTCCTAAGACTCATCATGCTTCCTTAGATTAATTGTTTTCTATACTTAGAGCCTTGCTCTATTTATACAATCAAAAACAAGGGTGGACAACCCTATGACTCTATTATGACTTTACACTCCATGCCCAATTCACAGAGTCTTTACAATGGACTTAGTTAAAACTTGGGCTTTAAGCCCCAAAACATGCCTTGGAAGGATTCCATGCCCAACATGCCCCCAACACAAACATCGTGACTCGCCCTCAAGTCATTCTATCGGTGCAGAGATATTCACGCAGAGACCTTCTAACTCTGCTCGAACAACTCCAAGGTCGGCAGCGCATTGAGTGGCTGCTTGCTGAATCTCCTGTACACGTTGTTCTGAGACTGCGGTGTCAAAACCGCTTCCCTGGATCTGTACCTACATCCTCTGCATTTGCGCAAGCTTGCCTTCAATTGTTGCTGTAATGATGAAGGCCTCGTCAATCCAAGGCTAAAAGCGCGCCTTCAAAACTGCTTCTCTATGTCGTGCTGCGTCCACTTGCTCTTTCAATGCTTTGGCTTGCTACATTCGCACGAGCCTCTAAGTGAGACCCACCGTCTGCATGGTCCCTTTGACGCTATCATACTACTGCTGAGCTCACGCGCCTCTGTCTCTAAGCGCTGGATGTTAGGGTCCTCCTGGAGATTGGTTAGGGCCTCGAAGGACTCTTCCAACATCCTAGTGCAGTCCCTTACTGCACTGCTGTTCTCTTCCATCCCCGATGTAATAGCGCTGGCGCGCTGTTCTCTTACTTCTAGAGGGGTGGATGTGCGCCTCTGCTGGTGCTTCCGCTGGGATGGCCAACTCAAGGACCATCTGGCAGGCTTCTTCCAGTACCTGTACCATCTACCTATTCTGCGACACAACCTCGTCACGTTGCAAGCTCAACTTCTCCATGTTGATCTTCTGCTCGCTCAGCACCTGCAACGCGCGGCTCTCCCTAGCCCGCAGTTCTGCAGTAATCCCATCCTGCATAGGGTTTCAACTGGTCATCCATCACTTTTCCTGTAAAACATCCATCATTTGCAGCGCGCCATGGGTGATCCGTTTAGTAATATGCAGTCCAAGCCAAGGCATCAGGTCGATCAACTCTCGGCGGTAGTCCCCAAATTCGTCAACGTGATCATGCGCACCCTATTTTATCACCCTGGTTTTCTTATCGAGAAAATATTTCTTTACTTCACCCTCAAGCTTCTTGACTTTCGCTTCTAGCAGAGTGCTTTTCTCCCTTAATCGCACCCTTTCTTTCATAAATTCTTGAAGCCTAAGATCAACCTGTCAGATTTCTTCCTCAGGTCCCAAGCGCACTGCTTCGTTCAGCTGCGTGATCCCTTCTTCTAAGGCTCTGCAAGCCTGACCCAAGTTCGGAGTTAATTAGCCAAACAAATCCCTGTACTACTGGCCCTTTCGACAACAGTTCGTGGAGCGCAGACTGAGGTCTCACCCGAAGTAGTATGTGGGGGTGTTGGAACCAGGTTTCCGCACCCTTGAGATGTCTGAGGGGTTGATTTGGTCCAACTGAAAATCTCTTCGCGCAGGTTACTTCGTGCACTTCCCTGGCCTTCGCGCCCTGATATATTCGCCTTCATGCAATCCTAACCAGGGGCTGTGGGGCTTTCGCGCTGCTGGAGCAGCAATCTGCACTATTTCGCTAAGTCACACCCGAGATCTTTACCTATCTTCTTATGACAATTAGTTATCTTCGCGTAAACAGAAGCCTTGTGTTATATTTACCTATTCAGCACATTCATATGAGTTCGCACAGTGAATAAACAGTAAACTTGCAATTCATACCCAATAATACATAAAATAGGAAAAGATACATAGAAATATGGTAAAACTTCTCTTTTATTAATTCTTCCCATGGTTACAAATTCGACCTACCCTGTGCACTCAGCTGCAGGGGTCCGCGCACTCAGCTGCGGACTACTAGGCCTCTGCGTTCTCAGCTGCAGAGCCTTCTCCAACTCTATGACCCAAAGACACGATTTACACTCAACTCAAGGCTTCATCAATTCCTTCGATTCATCATGCTTCGTTAGATTAACTATTTTCTACACTTAGAGCCTCGCTACATTTTTACAATCCAATGGTCTGCGGACCATGGGTAGATATTTCGAACTGACATTACATTACAAAATCAAGGGCGGACAACCCTGTGACTCTATTATGACTTTGTGCTCCGCACTCACAATTCGCGGAGTCTTTACAATGGACTTAGTCAAAACTTGGGCTATCAGCCCCAAAACACGCTTTGGGGGGATTCCACGCCCAACATGCCCCCAACACAAACATCGTCACTCGCCCTCGAGTCACTCTGTCGGTGCGGAGATCTTTGTGCGGAGACCCTCCAACTCTGCTCGAACAGCTGCAAGGTTGGCACCGCACTAAGCAGCTGCTTGCTGAATCTCCTGTACGCGTTGTTCTAAGGCCGCGGTGTCGAAACTGCTACACTGGATCTGTTCCTGTGTCCCCTGTATTTCTTTATAGTCCCGCGGCTTCTTCCGGCTACTTGGATCGCAAAGACTGTGCTTCTGTCGGCTAGTCAGATAGGCGGGCCACCCGTGTATGGCTTCAATCCACTGCCATTCACTTTGCCTAGGAAAGGTTCTCCATTTAGCTTTACCATCTGCACGGCGCCTCCGTCTGTGACCTCCTTAACAACATACGGCCCCATCCAATGCATTCTGAACTTTCCTAGAAATTTATCCAACTTACTGTCATATAGTAATGGCAAATCGTTTACCTTGAAGGTGCGCAACTTAATCTGGCGATTGTGCTAGGCCTTTTCGCGCCGCTTTTGTACCTGCTGATGAAAGCAAGCCAGGAATCGTTCCTCTTCAAGTTCTTCCAACTACGCGAGCCTCTCTTCCAGGACTCCGCGATCCGCCATACCTGTGAGCGCTGCTATGTGCAGACTAGGCATTTGATACTCTATGGGGATTTCAGCGTTTGCTCCATACTCCAGCATTGGAGGCGTCTGCTCCATTAGTTTCTTGCACGTGGTCCTATAAGCCCACAAAACTGCTGGTACATGCAGGTCCCAACCAGTGAAATCATGTCCACACAACTGACATGAAAGATTATTCCCATCTTTCTTGACAAAATTCCAAGCTACAACAGTTGATTTTGGGGGTGCCATTGAAATATGAAGGTTTTGAACCTCTGATTGTTAGAGACTGAGGTGAAGGCTTGAAGCCTGAAATGTCTACAATTTTTTTTAATTTACATTTTAATTAGTTTTATATTTTTTTTGCAGAATGATATTATGAAAATTTGAAACTATAATTTAAAAAAAAAAAAAAATTATCAGTTCAAAATTCAGCGTGAGCCTCTTTAAATACTAATAAATTGTATTTAAGTTCGAATTGATAAAAACTAGTAAATTTTATTGAACTGATAAAAAAAAGTGTATTTAAATTTTTTACTTACTTGGAGGCTGGAACTTGGAAGCTGGAGTCTGGACATGTGCGGCTCGCTGGAGGGCCGAGGCTACTTGAAGGCTCATTGCTCTCAGGAGTCAGGTTCTGTCAGGACTCAGAAGACTCACTGCTCTCAGGCTCTATCAACTTTTAAGGGCAGAGTGTTGGTATCTTAAGAGCTGAATTACAGTTTTGTTAAGGACAAATTTCCAGCCTGTTGAAGAGGTCGAGATGCAACCTTGTTGAGTCCAAGTCTCACGCCTGTTTATGAGGCCAAGTTGCGGGCTCAAATGATATAAATAAGAAGGAGCTCTCCTCCTATTCGGTCAATTAAATTCGAAAAAGCAATTCGACTAAGGAAGGATAAGAAGATACGAACTTGAGGCAGAAGGTTCATAGCTCATGAACCGAGGAGCAGCTTTAGAATATTTTTGGGTTCTGGGTTAAGATGCTTAGTAAATGGTTTTGTACAGGATTGAAGATATTTTTGGAGCAAATTCCTTGTTCAAACTTCAGACCTTCCTGAAACACATAAGATCAACTCTCAGCCCTCATCTAACTGTTTAACAAGACATCTGTTAGAGTCAAATTCTGAACATAAGGAACAGACATATTCAGCACTCTATTTATAGCTCTCAGAATTGAATTCATGCCTGTAAGACATACCTCATTAGCTCTGGATTTCGTCCCTGAAGAGTTCTGAAACTTTGCCCTCTTATCCACTGATTTTCAGCCTCTTTGAGCCCTGTTGAATCCAAGTTCAAGGACTAATGTTGAGAGTGAGTTCTGGTCAGTGTCAGCCTTCAGGACGCTGCCACAGGCCACAGCGTGAGATGAGGTCGGCGCCTGCTTCTAATCCCTTCGCTCTCTTGACTCAAGTCTCAGACCTATGGTCTAAGTTACAACCCGTCGACGCTGCCAGATGCCACGACCCACAAGCGATCAAAAACGCCATCGAAAAACCTGAAAACCCGTCGAAAACCCTGAAAACTCGTCGTCGGTCGAAAGTTGTAGCTTGTATATGAGCTCAAGCCTCACGTTGTGGACTGGTCAGTGGTCGTCGGTCGCTGCAACCAATGAAACCTAAGTTCTAACCCACAGGCCACCATAAACAATGAAACCAAAACAAAACCACAGGGCCCGCAAATTTATTATTCATTTCTATTTGTTTTAAACAGAAAAAATTGAATTTTAATGATTTTTAACGATTAAGTGCACCTTGAGATTTGATTCGTTTGAAGTTCGAGTTTGCCATATTGTTCAGCGAATTTGAACAAATAAATTCAAATTCTTTTGAAGTTCGGTGAATTTCGAATTTTTTCGTTCAAATTTGCCGAACCCAGTGACTAAGCACTCTCATGTGTTCTCCAACTGGCCCTCAAGCCTCCTCTTATACTTTTCTTATTGGTCCTTCAATGGTCGAAATTACATCTCTAATCAATGGCTAAGATTAGATTTGGCTTGATCCATGTCCTTTAGAACCTTCTAACCCAGTTTTACATTAATACCCATTAATATTTTATTTTTCCTAAGTTTAGACTTAGGAACTCCATTAAAAATATTAACTATTTAATATCTCCTAAACCGGAAAGAATCTTCTCAAACCATTTTTGGGCCTTGGATATCTCATGTGCTTTAGCCTCTCCACCATTTTTCATGGCTAGAGCACATCTAATGCTACCCCAAATCAAAAAACCTTGCATTCCTACTGTAAGTCCCTCTGAAATTCTGCATCTGTGCTGCTACTGGCACTGGCACTGCCAACTGCAACTGCACTACAAACTGTTGTTGATGTTGCATCAACAATGTTAAAACACCACAAATTACTGAACTAATTGTGTTCAGTATGATACCATGTGAATGTTGGAGCCTGATTGCTGCTAGTCTCTGCGCTGACCCTCTGAATCTACTGCGTTGTTGCTGACCTCTACTCTGTGCCATCTACATCAATGTTACTTGGGAGCGGGAGCGGAAGCGGGGAGCGGGAGCGACCATTTTCAGAAGCTCCCGGTTTGGGAGCGAATCCCGGAGCGATTTTTTAAAAATATATATATTTTTTATATTTTTTAATTTTTGATACATATATGTCAACAAAAACATGTAGAATGATGAAATAGACATAAAAAACATAAAAAAACATAAATTGATCATTGAACCATATCACATCAATCATCTAGAAATTATAATCGTCATCAACCTTAGTAAAATAATAAATTAAAATAGCATTCAATTCAATAACATTTATCATCATTGATCACCAAAGTAACAAGTTGTACTTGTAAGCCAAGTTTAACCATTACAAGAAGTAATATCGAAGATATTTCTAAGTCCTAACTTCTAACTGTAAACATGATATGAAATGTTAATAAATTTATAAAATGAAACATGAATAATGAAATGAAATGAAACAAATTTAGTCTTTCACGAAGCATCATATTCATAATTCACAATCATTACCAATGAGTTAGAATTGCCAAGGCCCAACTTCAAACTTCAAATTTTCATTGTCACAGTGATATATTGTTTACAAAAAATATCATTATGATATGAAAGAGTCAAGAGTCAAGAGTCAAGGACTCAAACTCAACAGTTATGAAAACTAAAGTCCAATAGAAACTAAAAAAGACAAGTAAACTGTAAATCTACATGTGGCCCTTGCCACGAGAGTCTCCAGGAGTATAAGCAGGTCGTGGTGGTCTTCTAGGAGTCTCCCGCCCAGACCGACGACCAGAACTAGAGCCTCCACGCGAGGGTGTTGATGGAGGTGGAGATAGCAATGGAACAAGACTCGGGCCCCGAGAACTGCTACTGGATGGTGGAGGTGGAGGTGGCATGGTTGCTGCAGCTGCT